>BKCH01000147.1:0-87500 GCA_008635985.1 Ficus erecta | reverse complement strand
TTATATATATATATATATAGTGTCGTACAATGCTAGAATTCTCAGTAAAGCCAAGCCTCTATCTTTTTGCCAGCCAGCACATTTTGATTTTCCTTATTGTATTCATATCATTGTCTACCTATTTTTTGTATAATGATATACATGTCATTATAATTGTATACATATCATTTTATTTATACTTGATATCATTATATAAATACCAGACATGTCATTATTGTTTTCCTTATTGTCTTCATATTATTGTTTTCCTATATATATTAATTAATTTTCTTTAAATCAACATACATTTATCATTAAAGAAAGGTTTTTAAATCTGACAATAAATATAAATTAAAACCATAAATTAAAAAATGCAAGTTATACCAAATAATATAATTTTTACCCATAATATTATTAATAGCATAATTTATTACTATTTTTAATAGATAGAATATTTCATTTCGACAAATATTAAGTTTTCATTTTTTTTTTTCCTCTTAATGCTTTTTTCTCCCTCGCTCCCCTCCCTCCTCGAGCACCATTGACGAAGATTGACCGAATCGCGAGGCTAAGAATATGGCAAGCTCGTAACTCCGGTGAGATGTGGAGGAGACGTCATGCTAGTGCAGAAAAAATCAGGATTGTGCAGTGGAAAAACGTATTAAATTTTTAACCAATTTCATAAATCCTTGCTCATGTTGCTAAATAAGTTAAATTAATGCATGATCAACATTAGGAGTGGCAATACGGGTCGCGACACGACGACACGACTTGAAAACGACACGAATTTCGTGGGTTCGGATTGGGAAAAATAAGGGACGGGTCAAATTCGGGTCACCCGAAATTGACACGGGAAAAAACATGTCGTGTTCGGGTTGAACCCGTAGAACCCAAACACGACCTTTTTTTTTAATTATTTTTTTTAATTTTAAGGTCCAACCCGAATATGACCGGTTCCAACCTGAACTTCGGGTCAATTTCGTGTCGTGGGTTAATTTCATGTCGAGGGTCAATTTCGTTTCGCGGGTCAAGTTCGGTTTGTGTCGTGTCAACCCGTTACGGGTTCGTGTCGTGTTCGTGTCGCGGTTTCGAGTAGTTTTCGTGTCATAGGTCGTGTTCGGGTTGGGGAAGAAAAAATTCGACACGGCTCTAACACGACAAAAATCCGACACGTGACACGAATTGTCACCCCTAATCAACATACCTCTTCAAGAAAGGAAAGACGCTTTTGGCATAAGCTTTCCTTAAAAACGGCACCAATAAGATACTCAACCAACTGGTTTTCTTTACTATTCTCCTTCCACTGAATTGATGTGTGTGTGGGCACACATTCAATGCTTCTTCAATTGATCTGATGCTTACCTTTTCCTTCCAACCACAAGAGAACCCAGTTATAATCAATTGCTTAAGATGAACAATTAATTATTCTTCCAAGCCACCAATAGCCTACACCTTAGTCTATTGTGATCTAACTCAAATAGCACCCTAAGAGGTACATATAAAGGTGAGGATGGAAGCCTAGGGTTTATCTCTTTTTAAATTTTGAATAACAATATTGCTAAGTTTCCCATTTAACTAAATAATAGTGCTAGGGTCATTATCTATTTTAAATACTCAGCTATTGTTCAACTATATTTTTCAAAATTAAATATATAAATTCAACAAAAAATATTAGGAAAGTCTGTGCCTTTACAAACATGGTACAGTACGTCTGGTTGACCGGACTCGTACCACCGATTGACTGGACGTGCACTACCAGTTGATCGGACGAGGTCTAATCGTGCACGATTGAATAACCAGATCCAATACAAAAACAACTCAATTCCAAAACGAGTTAATAAGCTAGCAAAGAGACTCACTGGACGTAAAAAATCAAGCTCCAATAATTTAAAGCCTAACCAATGTCGGGTTGAATTTTTTACCAAATTAATAATTTTGGTGCTACTCCACTAAAAACCCAAAACCGCACTCTTGATTGTACACCGTATATTCACAAAAGATCAAAGTCATCATGTCCACGATCAATCATCAATGTAACATCATCATAGGTGATCCATGATTGGCTTAAGGCTAATTTTCTTTTTTAACCTTTCAATCATTTTACTTAAGGTTCAATCAATGTTGGAATAATCCTATTTATAAATCTATATAAATAGAAATCATTCGGCCAACAAATGTCCTCAAGATTGGGATCCCAAATGCTTCCCAATACCCAAACGATCCCTTTAATTAGATAGCATTAACTCTTCAAAGAAGAACTATGGATTCCATATCTATAAATCATGCTCCATAAGTTTCAAGTTATGCCCCCCAACATACATGTATGCTAACATGTGGCCATTGTGGTTTCACCCTTAATATATCAAAGGACACATGTCAAGAACATGAGACATGGAATCAAGTCAGGATTAAAATGGATTACATAGTCTGATTATTAAAGTGAATTGATTAGGTAAAAACGAAATGATTAAGGGTTATTTACATAAATGTCTAAATTGAAGATTATGATTTAAAAAATGTCCATTTTTTCTTTTATTTACATGTCTAAATTAATACTTATAAAGACCACATTACCCTTTTATCAAAAATTTAAACTAAACAAATAAAGAATTGAATAAAAAAGGAAAGAAAAAATCTCTAAAAAATGTAAAACTGAACAAATCTTTTATAAAAGGAAAAAAAAAATCATTTTACTTGCTTTATTATAAAGAAAAAAACACCATAACTGATATTAGTTGTACGATACATGAAAAACAATCATTATAATAATTAATTGATCATTAAGATAAAATTCACAACAAACATATAAAAAAAATTAAATAGATGTTGTAAAGAAATATGAAACACTTTAAAACCTACAAAAATATCATAATGATATAATAATTATCATTAAAAAAAAGACATCATAATGATATAGTAAAACTATAAAAAAAAAAGCATAATACATTTAAAAAAAAACATCATAATGATATAGTAATTATCATTAAAAAAAAACAGTTTCATCACACATTTAGACTTTAGAAACTAACTATTAAAACAATACCAATAATAATAAATGAATAAATACTAAAACAATAAGTTTCTAAGAAATTGAAATCATACTTTAGAAAAATATTAATAAAAAAATCTTAATTATACTAATAAGCCATCACTATAGTAAATAACTAGTTATTAAGATAAAGATACAATAATAATGAACAAACAAGGAAAAAAAATATAAATCATAATGAAGGAAAATGATGTTATATAGTAAAAGGGTAAAATGTGTATTACAAGCAGTTATTTTTTAAAAATAGACATTTATGTAATATGATAAAAAAAAAAAGGACAGTTTTTAAAATGAAACTCTAAAAATAGACTTTTTGTGTAATTATTTCAATTATTAATTACATCAATTCCACTTTTGGTCCAGCCCAATGTATATCCACCAGACATACATCAATATATCTGCACTCCGATGGTCAAGATAAGCCATCTTCTCGAGGGGATGTAAATCCATAACAGAATAAAATGTCCCCTTTATCCTATTGATTATGGACTAATATTTAGACTATCACCTTGATATTGTATCTTCTAATTATAAATCCCTCATACGTCCAATTCAAGGCTTTGGTAAATGATAGTCTTGGACAATGTTTTGTTTGCTTGCATACAATCATCATAAGATTGTAATTTGGACACATATTTTGATAACCATGAAATCAAACCTTTATTACATAAATCAAGATGTCATGATACAACCAATGTGTTCTAACTTAGGGCATAAATCCTAACAGCCGGTGGAAGCATGACGCGATTTCGAGGAGATCTATGGAGATATCTTGCCGGTGGAGCTCCGTGCTCCGTTTGGGGGACATCGAAACTCCGTCGCAACTCCTAGCAAACGAAACGCTTTGAAAATAATGAAATAAAACCTTTATTGCATAAATCAAAATGTCGTTATACAACCAATGTATTCTAACTTAGGGCATAAATCCTAACAGCCGGTGGGAGCATGTCGCGATTTCGAAGAGATTTGTGAAGATGTCTCGCTAGTGGAGCTTCGTGCTCCGTTCAAGGAGATCGAAACTCCGTCGTCCCAGCAAACAAAGCACTTTTATAATCATGAAATAATACCTTTGTTGCATAAACCAAAATGTCATGATACAACCAATGTATTTTCACTTAGGGCATAAATCCTAACAGCCAGTGGGAGCATGTCATGATTTCGAGGAGATCTGTGGAGATGTCTCACTGGTGGAGCTACGTGCTCCGTTTGTGGGAGATCGAAACTCCGTCGCAACTCCCTGCAAATGAAGTGCTTCTTTGACATTACAAGGCTTCTTCTACGGCGATGACAAGTCATAGACCTAGTTTTGGGATTCTTTTTAACACAATTTATTAGGATTTATACGGTTTTGCAATTATTAAGTTTGGATTTACAATACAGGATTTGCAAGGATTTATACGAATTGAAAATGAAATCCTAGATCGTGAGAGGAGGAAATCAGCTTTTGTTGGAAAAGACAACGAGCCCGGCAACAGTCAGAGAAAGCAACGTGGCAAGGCCGGAGATCCAGCTTCGATGGCAACAAGGATGGACCTAGACAATAACGCTGTCGACAAAGCTGGTGAGGTTGCTGCCACCTCCAGCATTGTCATCGTCGAAGAAGACGGATTCGCGACATTGGAGATAGCGACGGGGGGAGACAAAATCGTGACGAGCTTTTCTTCTCCATCGCCGACAACGAGCTCGCCCTTAGCCCGATGAATCCATTATGACGGCGGGGGTGATGTCCATATATGACTAAGCAATCGTCAACAACTTCAAATTCCGAGTAAGGGTGACGACGACAAGGAGTTATAGAGATGAGGGATGGGACGTGGGGATATTTTTGGGGATTTTTGATATATGAAATCAAAATATGATATAATTTTCTAATCCTAAAATTTTTTTTGCTATTTTTTTTCAATCATCTTCTACAAACATGTTATTTCCCTATTTCTCTTATTAAAAAGAAAAAGAAAAAGAAAAAGAAAAAGAGGATAATAAGGGTTATGATTAAGGTAAAGAAGATCAACGAAAGGGTAAAATTGACCATACATGTAGAATAAATTTGAAATTTTGCTATTCCCAAAATATTTTAAAGTTTTTGCTCTATTTCAACTCCACCCTCAAATATCTCCATTTATAATTTCTCTAAAGTTTTAGGATTTATATAGGATAATCAATTTTTAATGGGACAAAATGAAAAAAAAAAATGTAATTTTTAAAGATAAAGTTAAAAAAATAAAAAAGAAAAAGAAAAGTTCACTGGAACCCCATCTAGGCCATAGGTGATTCCTCAACACGCTAATTATTTTTTAAAATTACATCAATAAAACAAATTATAAACTTTAGTGAGCAGTGCACATGTAAAAATTTTATGTCAAAGAGGACAAACATAAAAAGTACAAATATTTAGAGTTTATTTTAGAAAACAAAAAATTCAGTTGGGGCGGCCCACCCCTACTCGGCCCCAAGTGGCTCCGCCACTTCCTCTGGCAGTCCTTTGAAACAAGAGAACTTATACAAGGACAAATTTTTCTTTTAGTATATTGTTAAAGTGTTCCTTGTGTGACCAACTAATAATAATGAATTTAGCATTTATCAATACTTCCGTTAAAGCACTCTGTGATCTCATCAGGACATTCTTAGGCCCCTGCAGCCACGTTAAACATGGAACTAAGAGCGTTCGACGTAGTATATAGTGTCACGGACTAAGCACCCTAATCCGTTACTCAAGCGTAATAACTTAAAAGACAAGCATCTACATGTAAGATCTAGGCTTTGTTTGGGGTTCCAGTTCAACTCCAACTAAACTGTACATATTCATCTAGTTTTTGTCTTTTTTTGAAAAGTCAATAAAATTTATAACTAGTTTTTGAAAAGTCAACCAACTCTAACTTAAAAATTTCATCTCTAATCGGCGAACCAACGCAAGCTTAGAATCACAAGTCACAAGGGTGGTAACTCTACATCAGGGTGATAGTTAGGCTCCACACACGCTCAACAAAAGATTCCTCAAACATATACCTTAAAAAAAAAAAGGGCTGATGAAACCTTTTGAAGTGTTGTCATCTGCTGTACAATGCAATTCAACATAAGCAGATGGCATATGATTACTGTGCATCTGCAACAGGAAGGAATAGTAGAAAACTGAAAATCAGAAATGAAGAAAGCGTTGGTTTTCTAAAAGCGAGGGTGGAAAAACATGGCTTGAAATAATAAGAAAATAAGCAAGAAGACGAGGATCATAACATACATCATTTGAACAAAACAAGTCGTGTATTAATCAGCTTGGATAAAGGTTTTTTGAAAAAAAAAACCTAACCTTCCAATAATTCACTTGCGAGGTCATCCCATTTGGGCCGCACCACAAGGGTTTCCAGTCCTATATCCTTCAGTGCAACAGAAATCCAATGGTCACTTGCGGGTTGAATTTGAAGTTGTCCAGCGGCTCCAGCCATATAGAGCGGAAGGATAGCTTGACTATAAGCTGTCTTACGAAAATTTCTCTGGGAGAATGCAAGCAAATCGCGACGTCGGTTCAGACGAATTCAGCCCTGCAAAATGCTAGGGAAAGGACCAACACTGCCCTCATCTTAAAGTTTCTGTACTGCTGAGGGGAATGACCTATTCCACCAAGAATCCATAAGTAATGAGAAAGCTTTGACAAAACTTCCTCACAACCCAGAGAATTTGATCGATTTTGTCTGCCTTTAATGGATAAAAGATACAGATGATAAATATGAAGAAACCGTCACAAGAGTCAACATTTGCAGCAAAAAAGTTCATTTGTTGCCAGTTATTTCCTATTTGCAAGGCATAAAACTGGTCCAAATATTTCATAACTATACGATGGTGAAAATCAATGTGCCTAGAATGACAAGATCAAAAACAACTAAAAGAAGATAAAATTCGATAGACAGCAGTAAGGAACACAATTTCTTCGAAAACTTTGGATTATTAACTTGAGAATTGACTACAATACTTAATAAGCCTTATTCAAGGAATGGAAAAACTTTGTCCCTTTTTTTACATTGCAACAATTAACAGGGAAAAAAAAAAAAAAGAAATCTCAAAATGCATTCTACGGCTAGATGAACAATTTAAAGTCTCCTGTCATCTAAAATGTACGCTGGTATCTGCAGAAACCAAGTTTCTGAGCTCCAGCAAATGTTCATCATTCGATATATGGAGAGAAAGACGAAGATTAGTCATCAATTCTTCTTGTTCCCAACTTAAAGGTCCCGATGCATGCAGTGCCTCTATAGTACAACGGTAAGCGTGCAACTCTAACCTATGGATCTCAGCAGCCAACTCCTCCTTTGTGGGATGGAGACAATATCCTTCCTCACATCTCACCGGACAAAATGATTCAGCATCGAGACAATCCAAATCTTCGACAGGACTGGCAGAAACACAAGGAGGTAATGTACCGGAATTGTTGCTGTTGATGCTACAACTACCAACACCAGATGCAAGACTATCGGCATCATCTGATTGGATATTTACTGCAAATGAACACCCAACAATGCCACTTGGCTTCTTAATACCAGACTTGGCTTCATGAAATCTAGTTGTTCTGATCTTAAATGAAGTTGAAGCATGCGCTTCTTTTTCACCTAGCCTAACTCTTGGTAAAACAACATGAGCCTGTTCAGCTAATAAAGATGGATTCGAGGCGAACACTCGGTGACATCTGCCTTCATTCTCAACAACTCTAATTTTATGTGGAGTTCCAGCATATGCATCGACTTGGGAAGAGCAATAAGGCGATGATCTTTTTAGAGTTCTCGATAAGGCAAAGTGAGATTCCTGAAAACTTAATTTGTTCGTAACAGGAAAACAGTGACCATTTACATGTGGGTTTATCCTTGTGTTCGTCTTCTGAATTTGGAAGGTGTCCTCCAAATTTAATATTTCATCATGTTTGCCATTATCATAATTTTTAGACCCCTGTGTCCACCAAAAAAAAAAAGAAAAAGAAAAAGAAAACACAAAAGTTGGCAAATAGCGGATGAGAAAGAGGACAATGAATGAGAAAATAAACAAAATACTCGAGAATGTAACTTAGAGGACATCTCTTATTGTTTATCTTGTTTTGAAACTCGTCAACAATGTAAAAGAGGGATGAATGGCAAGATGACTAATAAAGCTACAACAGGCAGGTAATTATCAATTTCAGAACAGAACTAGTATTTAGACACTTCACAACACTCATTTTGATATTAAATTCAAGCCACTTCTCACAAACATTACGATATGCCAACCCAGAAAACATGAAAGGTCAACTAAAACACACTCAATATCATTAGGCCTATGAAAGAAAAAAAAAACAAATAGTGCATGGACATAATTGGCAAAGATAAAAGACATTGAGGAAATGGTAAATGATGAGAATGAACTTACCTTTCCAATCACAGTCCACTGATCATCTTGCCAAAACTGTCTGAATCGGACATCAAATTTTCTGACTTTATGTTCCCGGGAGGATCCAAGTAACCTGACCAGAACATACTTCTTCCCCACAACCTTTGAGATTGTAGCCAATTTCCAAGAAGAATTGTGAAAAACCTCTACGAGATCACCAGAAACCCAATCCGCCGAAACTTCTACACGAGGAGGACACGGCCCTAATATCCTTTCTAGACACCCTCTCCACAATTGTGGCACCCCCTAATCCTTCATATCTAACAGTGTAGTTGTGGCCATTACTGTTGATTATCTCAGCACATTGCCAGGAGCCCGAAGGGGCCTCTCTCTTGCTCAACACTTCAACTTTACTTCCTTTTTTGAACCTCATGGTGGCATATATGTCAACCAGTATTCTGAAGTAAAAATCTGGAGAGCAATAGCAAAGATAATGTAAGAGACAAAGCAGAGAAATTTGACTTACAAATTTCTTAATGTCGGAAATATAACAAAAATAAATATTGATTGAATCACTTAAACGAGAGTACACAAAACATTACAAATGAGATAGCATTCAATGTAATTGGAAAAAAAGATTGTAGAAGCAATTTAGTTTTACATGAAACTTTGCAGATTGCATCATGCTCCTAATTGGGTTGCCCATAGAATTTGAAAAAATAAATAAAAAAAAAAAAAAACTAAAGGGAAAAAATCAAAAAACCATTTTTTGAACTTTTATATGTTGATTTTAATTCTCAAGAGTCAATATTGATATAGTAAACACAACCAGCCCAGGAGTTGAATTAGTCAATCTATTCTGGTTTTAGAAAGAAAGTTTTTCTATTCACTTATTTTCTCATCAACCAAACAGGACTGAAATAAAATATTGTAACTCCTTTAACATAATAATCCTTCAAAACAACTTACTCATGAAAAGAAACAATCTTACAAACGCTGATCAATATTGGAGGTACACTCGAAACAGTTTATCCTCTGTTTGGTTGCTGAGAAAGTGAAATCACCATAATTTTGTATCCTAATTTCCAACATATAAAAGTAGTCAACCGAGCTCAGAAAAATTCTTCGTCGGTGTTTAGCCGCCTTCTTTAATAAAACCACATCTACCAAACAAAGAAACAAATTGAAAATCCAATTTTTTTTTTCTCTCTCTTTCTGAATCTTATAATTTTCTCGGAAACCAAACAAGGATGAATCAAGAATATCGAACCAGAAAGCAAAATCAAAACTTTCTGCAAATTAGTAATCATCCACAAATAAATGATGAAAAAAAGACTGAAAAATGAATTTTGCAAAAACACGAGAAAAATTCATATAACATTGCAAATGCAGATGAACAGAAAAGAATCAAAGGAAGACAGTTTTCACTAACCTTTGCGATTCAGAGAGATAGGTCGTTGCAGAGATTCTTCACTTTGTGATTGTTGGTGTTGTGGTTTGTGTTTGTGTTTGTTTGCAAAATTACAAAAAAAAAAATATATATATATATATATATATATCTATTTTTAATTTATTTATTTTCTTGTGTTTTCTTTTTTGCAAAAAGGAAAAAAATAAAAATAAAATAAAAATAAAAATATTAGGGTAAATGTAGGGTATTTAAATGGTCCAAAATTTGAGCTTAATAAACAACGAATATGGGGTATAGTTTGTATGTCAAGTTGCCAACTGCCCAAGAATAGCTTGTTGAGGTGGAAAATTAACTGTTTACATCTTTGCTAGGAAGGGGTAGGGGTGTGCACCACGCATACCATCTTTTTTCTTTTATTTATTTATTTATTTTTATTAAAGTAGGAAGTATTAGAATAGTAAATAAGAGGAGGAAGAAAACAATACAAATATTTGTATATTTACATTAAAAAATTTCAAGAAATTTCTTTCCTTATTTTATTTATTTATTTATTTTTTAGAGAAAGTTATTAAACTCATCAACAAAATACAAACACACCAAACCACAGTTGTAAATATGAGCCGAGTTAAACGGATCAGATTGTATTCTTGTTTTGGCTCATGGATTGGCCCGACCTAGTCCGCATAGACACCCCGACTAGTTGAGGTTCTAGGCTCACTGACTGGCGTAGGTACTATATATATATATATATATATATTAAATTTCATATGAAAACACTAAATTTCCTTATAAATATACAGGTAGGATTGGCCTGGCCCGAGTCCCACTGACCGATAGGGCCAATTCGGCCATCATTTCCTTCATTATGCTCGGCCGGTCTGACTTGATCCATATTTTACTTTTCAGCCTGCATGATCTATCAGTACATATGATGATGATCAAATGAAAATAAGTATACTTGAGACTTGATAATGGAAAAATACCTCGATACACTAAATCGAGCACATATGAGGTTCTTTTTGAGAAAACTCAGACGATTGATTGAGTTTTCTAATATTTCAAGAGCCGAGACTTAATAATAGTAAGACCACTACCAACTCTGACTAAAAGTAACTCTAACGAAACAAAAATAATATTAATATTCAGATCTAACAGACAAACAACCAACATAAAAAGTGGGTTTAGATTTGTTTCATGATATGCCATTTATCTTACCTCAATTTGTATATTGAATGAAAATATTAATATAAGTAAAAATATCAAATTTGCATATTTAAAAAAAATAGAAGAAATACAAGTAATAATTAAATAAGTTTCGATATTTGTTAATATTTTTTAATAGAGCAAGTTTAATTCTTAAATTAGTTAGGTGTTTACTTTTGCAGATAAATATGGATTGTAGATATTTTTTTATTTTAAACTAACTTTCGTGCCCCTACCCTACATCTCGCTGTCGTCACCATACGCACTTCTCCACACCACTGTTGCACCCACTTCTTCACACCGCCATGGCTCCTCATAATCTCGTGCCCCTATCTCGTCATCTTCTCCTCCACAAATTCACACACACTAGTTCCATAGTGAGTTTGCCAGTACAGTCTGATTGTACGTACACTTTGTACAAGTCGTTTTTCACTTCACCCATACAATTTCGAACTCCGTCTCCTCCATCGACATGATGACCACGCAAGCCTCTTCCATAACTACGTCCACCTCTTCTGCTCTAACCATCCACAATAACAGAGGTTGGCGCTTGTCGCCCTCATCCAACAACAACTACAAAAAGCTTGGCATCCGTCGCCTGCCTCCAACAACTGCTCCCTCGCGCTTTCCTAATGTTGAGCCGAATCTTGTACTGATCAACCACCTCCATGCCCTTATCTTGGTTACTACCAAATCTGTGACATCCAGAGTCACATTGCTAGACAATGTCCGTCGTTCTGTTTTGTACCGGTCAATCTTATGCTTGCTATGGCAAAACTTAACGAATTTATGCCCTTTATTCCTTTTTTAATTAATCATTATAACATCATATGATAATCATTCCTTTTTTATTAATCATTTGAATCATATGATAATCATTATAACATCAAGCTCCCTGTAGAGGGTGAAATATACAATCAATTTGTGCTGAGGGCCAATGACGGATTTGACGTCGATTGTTAGTGTGATCCATCACCTTTAGTTGATATAGCATGTTGTGTATGAAAAGAAGAAAGTAAAGTGTGGAAAATAAACAAAGAGTCATAGTGTTTTTATTGAGGCTCACCCGTAATCTCGTGGGCTTCGCTCTTTGGCGCTTTGAGAGCCTTCACTAAGTATGATATGATGAAAACATGAAAGCTTGTGAGAAAGAATGGGATAGACAAGGAATGGGAACAACTGGAGATGGGAGTCTGCTGAGCTGGTTTTATAGCGGTAGTTTGAATGCTTAGACTTGATGTTTTGTTAGCTTAAGAGTCAGGTAAATGTCTTTCTAGTTGTTTTTAGTGTGTTTACACAGGTTAGTGTGTTTCTAAAAAGCGTGTGCTTAATGAATTTCATCTTAATATAATTCTCATAGGAATATAATGAGTTAACTTAGAAGAATATTTCTATTTGACCAACGAGAGAGGCTTTTAGATAATTTAAGACTCTTGATTAATAATTCAAATTGATTATTTTATCGAGGAGAGAGTATAGCGAATCAAATAAATTGTTGAGGGAAGATTGTATTCCTAGGCTTTTTTTTTAAAATTGATTTTATTAATTGTGACATTGTCCAATTTTGTTTTCGGTTCAACAATTGTTTAGTATTATCATTTTTTATTGCAATTGTTTAAATAAAATTAAGTTGATACAATTTTAATATTTAAAAAATATAATGACAATTCTCTCTGTGAATGATTTTTACTTTGACTTTATTACTTGTTCACGATACGTGTACTTGCGTACTAAAAATCCACAACAGAGTCTGCAGTGAGCTGATGATGACTGGCGATGAGTGGCTGCTGGAGAATTCTAGAAATTTGGCTATGGCGGCGTGTTCTCTGTATCTGAGTTAGTATGCCCTCCGAATTTGGTGAGTATTGGTATTTACATGCACTGGCGAGTAGCTAGAGCTACTGACACAGGTAGGATTCAAATTTGACAATTGAATTTGAACAAGTTTGAGACTTATCCAAATCACAAGAAGATCTTGTATGTAAATTTATATATTTAAATTGGGATGCTTAAACTTAAATATATTTTGTGTTGGTGGGATTATACAAATCTCTAAACTCGTGATAATTATCTGTTGGATTTTTCATTGATCTTGGAATGGGGAGTCATCAGTAACTGACTGGTGAGTCACTCTGTGAGTCGACTGATGCCTTGTCAATGGGTCACTCTATGACTCATCTGAGACTCTGGAAGCTATCAGATTGTGAGACGATCTAGAGTTTGTTGGCGGGTCAGTCCGTGAGTCAGTGTCATGCGACTGGTGAGTCGCATTTCCACTCCAGTTGATGATGTTACAGGAGTTGTATATAGGCTGATTCTTGGTCTGCGAATAATCCAAGTTGACACGTTGACAGTGAAAGTGAAAGATGAGATACGAATTAATAATAAGAAATTGTGTTTTAATCTATTTGTTACAAAGGTATATCAAGAATTTGTGTTTTTCAGAGCAAAACAAAACAAAAACAAAAAAAAAACAAAAAACAAAAAACAAAAAACAAAAACAAAAACAAAACAAAAAAAAGAACTTGTGTTTTAATCTTTTTTCACACCCACTATTTGCCACAAGTGGTGCCATGGGATTGGACTTCATTCGATAATATTTCTAAATATGGAAAAGTTTGAGGTTTGATTAGACTGGTTAGCTACATGATTAGACTTTGTTCTGTTTATCTTATGTAATTGTTATTTTATTGCAAAAACTTGCTTGGAATTACTTAATCCACCTATGACAGAAATTAAAGTTTCACTCCAGAGGATTTTTCAGCTCTTTTATCAACAGCTACGTTTGGAAAAATTCAGTTACATATAACAGGCATGATTAGTAAACAACGCCTGAACAGTTTCTTATGATGTGTTTACTTATACATACAATGGATTTCATTCCCAGATTTTTTTTTTTTTTTTTTTTTGAAGAGGATTGCTCATATTGTTTTGTGGTATTTGGGGGGGGGAAAAAAAATTAATTATTTTTTCTGAAAAATTAGGGGGCTAAAAACTGTAATTTTATAAAACATAAAGTTAATATTTTCTTATTATGCTTAAGTCATAATACATTGTGGTAAAGAACTCCTACACCCTCACTTAGATCAAATAACAACGTTAGATGGTACCCTATCAATGGGGAAAAGTAACTGTTCCCTACGAAAGAATTTCCCACATTTATATAAGATGGGGTGATAATATTCTTTTAGAAATTATTTTAAGAATAACACAATTATGCAGCAATTAGGGCTGAATATATGTTAAAAACAGTCCATTTTGGTCGGTTTCGGTTTGAAGCTGAAGCCGTCAGTTTATAGAGTTATTTATACCATTTTTACGCGTCTAAATTGACTATGTTCTTGAGCATTTTAATATATTTTAAGTTAATTTAGTTTAATTTAGTTTATTTTTAATTTAGATTAGTTTATTTTGATTTTATTTTATGTTATGTAATTTTAATTTATTTAGGTTAATATTAGTTTTAATATAATAATTTGTTTTTCTCATTTGTGTGAAAATAGGGCAAAATGGTCTTAAAAATGAGATATTATTCAATAAGCCGGGTGTGTCACGTCATCGTGTTCACGTGGTACACCCGCTTAATGAAAATTTGACATTTGTATATTTTATCTAGTCAACTTTCTATTTTATGTTTCTCTTTCCTAATATATATTATATTAATTATTGAGTAAAAATCATCATATATATTCAAATCTAAATTTCTTATATTAGCGGATTAAATTTGAATAAGCATTGTCATCAATTTTTAAATTATTTTGTAATTCAAGTTTATGCAGAAATGAAACTAACCCTTAAAGAGAATTTGAAGTTCTGTTCGGGCATTGGGCAGGGGAGCAATTCTTGAGCATACAAAAAAGAAGTGGAATACAATATAATGAGTCTTTTTCTTCATTCATCGCATAAGTCAAATAAAGCCGAAGTTCTACATAACCATCATAAAAATATATCTGTTTTTTTTTTTTTTTTTTTTTTTTTGCATACCAAAAACATTCAGATTTAAACTATTGTTAAACTGGAAGACTATTCATCGATCATATGAATATCTAAAAAGTAAGTGATATTCACCACATAGCATATTGCAACGCAATAAGATCTCTGATCTCTTTCCCAAAGCACCTTCAACTATTCGTTCATGAATGGGAAGAAATAATTTTAAATGTATGAAACAATTTCTAAAAATTGAAGATAATATTTATTTAAAATTAATCCATTGATAAAAGAGATTTGGTTAGAATATTTATGGTGATTTTTGCTCAATAATTAATATAGCGTACATTGGGAAAGAGAAACATAAAACAAAAGGTTGATTTGGATAAAAATACATGAATGTCAAATTTTTATTGAGCGGGTGTATCACGAAAGCACAATGACATAGTACACTCCGTATACTGAATGATTTATCCTTAAAAATGCATCAAAACGGATTAAAAATTCAAATTAAATCCGGACAAGCCAAAGGCCACACTCCCAGCAGCCAAGCACTCCCCATGCGCCATGAAGACCGTCGGACCTAGCGTGAGCGTGCGTAACAATTGCCGAGAGATATGCGTTCCGTTGCAGGCGCATGTTAGCCACCTCCAAGCGTGCCGTCTCCTGTGCGTCGGGTTCCACCATTGCTACCGTGCACCTGTTGCTCCAGCGAATTCCACTATGCCACGCGCTCCTGCACAGCTCTCTCCCAACCACGTGCCGCCACCTGTCCGCATTATTCGTGGGGCGGAAAGCAACTTTGCATTAGCTGATGCTGCAGCAAAGAAAGGAAAAAGAAAAGAAAAATTAAAAATTAAAAAAAATAAAAATAAAAATAAAAATAAAAGGGGGGAGAGGGGAGAGCTGAGCTGGGGCGGTTTTTGAGAGTGGCCGAGAGAGTGTTGGGTTTGAGAAAGACCGAGAGGCCAAACCAGAGAGGGAACCTGAGTGAAGAAAGGAGAGATGAAAAACGAGGAAGAAATTAAATAATAGAAAAAAGCCAAAAAAAAAAAAAAAAGTAGAGTACGATTTTACCTTTAGGATTTGGTTTTTATGTTTAGTTTTAGGTTTTTATTTTCAATAAATTTCAAGGGAGAAGGTATTTGAAGAGTCAAAAAGAAGGGGATGCAATTTGTGGGGAAACCTTGAAAGATTGTAGAAATGTACATGTGGTTTTTCTTTCTTATATTCTATCTCTTTTATTTTTGTAATTTGATGGTCCTTGATTTGCTCATTTTTAATTTTAATTTCATTTATGGGTATTGTTTAGTTTGTTGATTCTAGGGTTCAATTTGGCTTAATCATGAAGTATTGCTTATTCCAATTTGTAATTTAATGTGTGTTTGTCTAATTGTGTTATGTGATTGCTCAATCATGTTTTTAATTTTATCTTCTAAATGATTGATAACCATCTAGTTATTTTGGAAACCATAATAAAATTGAAAAATGGATTTATGTGTTAGGCTAACCATAAAGTGACATAATTGTTAATAAGATAAGATTATACCTATTAGAATTGTGTAGTCATTAAAGAAAACCTATAACTTAATGAATTCACATTAATTGGCACTTATAGGAACATAGTTTATCATTCTAATGTTGTATATTTCTACTTGACTACTAAGAGGGGCTTATAGATACGTTTAAGGTATTTCGGCTATCACGTAACTAGGCAACCAAATTAGGTTGAATTTGGGGTGGTATTGTGGATTAATTAGGTGAGAATGGATTCATAGAATCTTGTTTTTGTTTTTGTCTTTTATTCCTTTAGTGTTGTTTTGTCCATTTGATTTATTTTATTAATTTAATTCGTATTTTTTGTCATCGTTCGTTCGAATAATCTTAGCACTAAGAAATTTTAGTACTTAATCAAAAATTAAATGCAATCATCTGGGATCGACAACTTTATTGAGATTTGTACCGTTGAGAACTGAATATTGAAGAAGAAAAGAAGAAGAGTCGAAGAAGAACGGAGAGAAGACAAAGTTAACTTTTGTCTACAACTCTAAAATCTAATTCCAAGTAATTGGGTTTTTTTTTTGGTCTTAAGATTATAGAAGTATAAATAATGTTAATGTATCCTGAGAATGCATCCACGAACGATAAGAGTTCGTGTCCGGCGGTCACGTCCACCAGACGATCGATGTGAGGCAACAAAATATGTCTTTGGGACATGCTTTATTGAGGTCGGTGAATTCGATGCAGACCCTCTATTTCCCATTCTTCTTTTTTACTACAATGATGTTTGCTGGCCACTCTAGGTAGCGAACTTCTCTTATAAATCCTGCCTCGATTAACTTATGCACTTCATCGTTCACGATCTGATTATGCTTGATACCGAGTTTTCGTCTCTTCTACTTGACTGGTTTGTGACTAGGATCGACGTTGAGCCGATGAGTTGTCACAGTGGGATCGATGCCTAGCATATTGCTGTGTGACCATGCAAAAAGAATCTCGAATGTGCGTTGACTCGTCGCTCAGGTCTATCGTGGTCAATCTGAATCTCGTCCAACTGTTCGACGTCTGGTTGCGAGCTATTGGTCATCCCCTCTTCCGCTTGTGATTGCTACAAGTGATCGTCTGTCTTTAACTTCACAGAATGGAGGTAACATGTTCCTGCAACTTTCTGGCTTCCTCTGATCTCTCGAACTCCTCTGGTGGTAAATGGATGGTATGGCCTTCATGTTATGGATCTATGGCCTGCCAAGGATGATGTTGTACACCGACGGGCAATCCATGATCAAGAAAGTGGTCATTTTATTCTCTCTAGCAACAAAAACCGGAAGTTTAATCTTACCAACGGCAGCAGTGGATTCTCCGTTGAACCCGATGGGAACTGTGGTTGACTTCTCTATCTCAGACTCGTCTATTTCAATCTCTCGCAGGGTTGATAGACAAAGCACATCGGCCGAACTTCTATTATCGACAAGGATCATGCTTACTTCACAGTTCGATACGTTCAGCGTAAGAACCATCACATCATCGTGTGGTCAACTAAGGTTTGTAGCCTCGCTGCTGTGAAACGTGATTGAATGCTCGCAGGGTCGTTCGGAAGGATCAAAGCAATGGGTTGTAGGGCCTTCCTTCGGTGAGCTTTGATCATAGTCATCGAGTCTCCGTTGTACACCAAACCCCCGTAGATGACACTGGTGGTCTTTTGAACAGGCGGCGGCGATGGCGTATCCTCGAGTTGCTGAACGATCTTTCGCTCTTTGGGCTTGTTGCCGAGCCCTTATGTTTCTCTTCCTTTGTTAGTAAGAAACTCTCTGAGATGTCCTATCTTTAGCAACTCAGCAACTTCGGCTCGCAAAGCCCTACAATCGATAGTGTGATGGCCGTGATCCTTGTGGAATTCACAATACTTGGTCATGTCTCTGGCTGGATTGTCTGGCAATTTCTTTGGCCAAGTAACAAAGTCCCGGCCTTTCAAATGATCGACGAGCTCTGAAAGGCTGGTACTGAGAGCGTACTTGGGTGGAGACAAAGGGCGCTTTTGTTCGCACTTCGATGATCGTTCATCGCGAGACTCATTGGGCCGCGGTGTTCGTGTATCTTCGCGCCTTGTCGTTTTCTCCTTGCGCTCCTCGCGAGCTTTTGTTACCTTCTACCGGGTTCTTGCTAACTCTCATTCAACGTGTTCATTTTCTTCTTCCAAGTCCATGAATCCTTTGGCTCGGTGCATAGCGTCTTATATGGTTGGCGGATATCTGGCACAAATTTCGTTCTTGAAGAGAGACATGTGCCTCAATCCTTTCTTGAGCACTTCTCTCATCGCTCCGTCGTCTAATCCAGAAATCTCAGATATTGCTTCACTAAAGCGCTATATGTAAGCACGTAGTATTTTGTTTGGTCCCTGGACCACTCCCCATAGGTCCTTTGTGGTCTTTCTGGATTGAATGTGAACGGAGTAGTTCCTCATGAATTCAAGCAAGAGTTCGTCAAACGAATCAATAGATTCAGGAGGAAGATTACAAAACCATCAAAGGGCGGGTCCCTTCAAACTTTGTGCAAAGAGCTTGCACATCAAATCGTTGAGCATACCAGTGGGGATGTTCGTCTATTGCACGACTTGTTTATACCGGAGTAGGTGATTGTGGGGGTCTGACATGCCGTCGAACCTCGGAAAAGAGACACTACCAAATTTGGGAGTAGGCGTGCTCATAATTCACTTTGTTAGGGGCATCTCGCAGACCCTGCATGCAAGGTCATTGAACCACAGAGTTGAACTCTTGGCTTTATGAAGCTGTAAGGTGGCTACTCCATTTGTGTTTCTGATGTCCTCATTTCCTCAGACATTATATTGCGCATCATTGCTTCAATGTTCATCGTCCCCGAAGGAACTGGATCCTCAGGCAGCGGTGGTACTTCACACATCAAACGTCTTGTTAAGGCCGTGTTTCTTTGGGAACTAGATCCGGCTGCTTATTGCATCTGCGTTCGTGGCTCGTTCACTGCTGGGGTGTTCCTTGGCATGAAAAAAGGCTACTTTGGAGCCACGGGGCTGTGAGCTGTGGCTCGCGTCCCTTGAGGATAGTATGACGTGGCTTGCTGCCAGCCCCCGGTGCTCGTTCTGGCTGTGTATCATGCGTATAGGTTGTAGTAGTAGGAAAACGCAGCTCGTGTTATCATTGTGGCCAACTGGCTTCTCTTCTTGGCATTAATACTTTCCATCTGCGTCTGTTGGGTATTGTGCTTCTGGGTAAGCTCTTCGACTAAATGCATTAGGTTGGCGATTTGGGCGTTCCCTTCGGATGTTAAAGCTTCAGGCTGAGCATCAAAACTATTTTGCATTGGTTCCATATGCAACTCACGGTTGTCTGACATGGCTACTCTGCGAATTTCCAGTGTATGACAGCCAAAGGCCCTTTGTGGACGCCGAACTATAGATGTTAGGAAACTATGGTCAAATTTCAACTAGGATTAGATCATGAGGAAATTAATATATAGAAATTAGTAAGGTCCTTGGACATCGCATATAAAAATCACAGAACAATCTTAATCAGAAAACGAAACAAGTAAATCAAAAATGAAAGTAGCGAACGATATCAACACCAATGTTTAGAGAGGTTTGTTGGAATTTCGTGCTACGTCCTCTGAGTCTGGTTTCACTATATATGGGTTTCTTTGTACAAAAGGTTACAATCTCTGAATATAATCGGGCAGAATTACAATAAACCAAAATCTTCCCACATAACTACCATAAGTAAAGGGCTAAAAGATACCTCAAATGAAAAGGGTCTTTCTCTATTTATAGAGGGAAAGTAGTGGGTCTGGATCCGTGAGACAGTAGTAAATAGTTCCCCACAATCCAATATAATTTGAAACATGAGCAAGAACGTTGACCACAATGCTACAATTGATCGTGGGCTTGACGGTTATAGAAACTGATCTCTCATCATTTGTTGTTTGGTAAATATGAACATTCAACGACAAACCGATCATCACTCATGTGAGTGAAAAATATTCAAGTATCGAGTAATTAATCATCATCGTCCATCGTTCGTCATGTCAAGCCAGATGTTAATTTGATCAACACTTGGTAAATCAACGGGTCCCAAGAGGACCGAGTCCAAATGACCAAGGACGATCATTCATCATTCGTCACTTTCTTACAAGTGAATCGTTCGTTGGATAAAGTCCAAATGTTTGAGAACACTTGACCCGTCATGGTCTATTGTGTGACATTTGTCGATTTAACAATCTTGGTGACCCAATTATAATATTACAGAGAGATAAAGTCTGACCTCAACAGAGAACATCATTAATTTTATGGCGAATCCAGAGCCTACTAATGCAGCTAATGGATGAACCACAGGGGGTTGTTTTAAATTGAAAAGCTGATGCACAAAAAAGCATTTGAATATTCCGAATGGTGCTTTTACAATGAAGAACTCAAAACAATAACAGCACAACCATACTCCAGCGAATATAGCCATAATAATTAAAATAGCCAAAATGAGAATCTCTTACTAAAACGGTCCTACAAATACATAGAGAGATATATCTATCCTGGCAATCATGCCAAAATGTATTTGAATTTTCCAACACAGCTCATATGATAGAAAAAAAAAAAAAAAAAGAAACAAAAGCTCGAATGAAATCATCTCCAGCAGTACAAGCCCACTCTCCTTACTCGAATGTGTCATCGTCATCGTCAGGAAGAGGCTGGGCTGCAGCTTGAGCAAGCTCGGCTTCGTGCCTGCAGAAAACCAACAAAAGTCACCAGCAAGACAGCAGCGTCAATACATTATTAAAAGTTGCATCTTAAACTTGGATGGCCTAAGGCTTTACTTTCCGTAGATTACAATAAGAGAACATGAACACAAATTTGCCTTAATTTGGTTGTCTAAGTTTGCAACAGCACCTCTTTCAAAACATGGTAAAATCGTGCTTCATAAACATTTATCACACGTGCACATAAGGAACATCCAACGTGACCATAAACTCGTTGCAATTTGGGGGATTCAAAGATACCATG
This sequence comes from Ficus erecta, assembly GCA_008635985.1. Taxonomy (NCBI): domain Eukaryota; kingdom Viridiplantae; phylum Streptophyta; class Magnoliopsida; order Rosales; family Moraceae; genus Ficus; species Ficus erecta. Next base: position 66,062 of record BKCH01000147.1, on the reverse strand, counting down.
AACAAAACAGTTTACTTATCTATTTAGAAAAGGCACTTACTGCTGTTGGGCAGCCAAGTCAATCTGTACTTCTGGCGGAGCAAGAGCAGGACTCTCGACAAAGTGAAGATTGGGATCCCTATTCATCACCAATCACAATCATGAACCTCACGTTTTGATGAAAGGTTTGTATATAACATAAAATGAGAATAAAAAGGAGTAAGGCGGCATTTTAATCATTACCCGGCGAGTTTCCTGGCAAGGTACAAGAAAGGCTTCTCAAAGTTGTAGTTGCTCTTTGCAGATATCTCGTAGTATTGCAGATTCTTTTTCCTGTGGAAGGTAACCTGCTTGGCCTTAACCTGCCTATTCTTCACATCAACCTTGTTTCCACAGAGAACAATAGGTATGTTCTCACAAACCCTGAAACAACAGTGAAACATAAAACATTAATACTGGTAGAATTAAAAAATAATACAAAATAGAAATCTCAGGATACTAGTTTAACTAACCGGCAGAGATCACGGTGCCATGTGGGAACATTCTTATATGTCAAACGAGCTGTGACATCAAACATGATAATTGCACATTGCCCGTGAATGCTGTATATCAAAGAAAATAAGTTAACAATTTCAACCACACGGAACAAAAGGAGTAATATGACAGCACAACACTCGGAGGAAGATGGCTCCACCGAGTTCAGAGAGAGGAGAAAAGGACAAGTTAAACAATCAGCTCATTATCATATTCACATCATGTCTATACCATATAAAGGACAATAAAAGGAATTAACTTTAGGGACACCAATTCTATACACCAAGCAAGGCAGGTGGCACTTGTTTAAAGTTGTACAAATCAAGTACCAATTTAACCGATACCCGCTTTTAGTAAAATGGTAACTCTAAAAGTTACGACACACAAAACACCCTTGGGCACAAGAATTGGTGCAAGAATCCAGTGTCTCCAACGTTACACAATTAAAAGAGATTATTTAACCTTCATGAGTCTATTCAAAAAAGTTAATAGCATACAAAATCGATTCAGTGATATGACTGCTTTCACAAAAGATAAACACCTCAAGAATACCGAACAATTTACTTACTAGTAACCATCTCGCAGACCACCGAATTTCTCTTGTCCAGCAGTGTCCCAGCAGTAGAACCGGATTTTCCCACAATTTGTGAAGAAGTCCAATGGGTGAACCTCAACACCAATAGTTGCTGTTTTAGAACAAAGAATCAATTTTTGGTAGGAGTTACAAACAATCATACAGAGGAATAGAAGCTACAAACATGCAAATCAACCCAATAAAACCACATATTTCAATGCTCTTACGCTCGTATTTCTTCTCAAACTCCCCGGTAAGATGTCTCTTCACAAAGGTAGTTTTCCCTGCAAAATTTAAAATAAACAAATAAATCATTCTTACCAGAACCAATAACCACATAATATTTCATAACCACTCATATACAAGATCAAACATTTCTTATTTTTCGAGAGAGAAGCAAGAAAAATCTTTAATTTCTAATACCCGAGAAGTCTAAAACTTTGAACTGTAAAAAGAAAAAAAATTAAAAAAAGACACCTTAAATATTTCCTAAAAATGATACGAAAAAGAAAAGACTAACGTTGGTTCTTTTGTTTTGTTTTTTTTTTCCTTTTTTTTTTCCGGCAAAAGATAAAAAAGAAAATTTTAAAAACAAAATCGAAACCCTATCGCACAATTTCTTTGAGAAAAAAGCCCTAAACTAGATGAAGAACACGAAAAGATTATATAACAAAAACAAGAACAAGAAAAAAACAAAAAAGAAGAAGAAGAAGAAATGTTACCTGTTCCACCATCGCCGACGATGACGAGCTTGAAGCTCGGATAGTCAACAGTCTGTTGGTTTGGCAAAGCCTACAAAAAAAAAAATCCGAAAACTATCAAGCAATCTATATCAAGAAATGAACACAATTCAGGAAAGACAAGAAGAAGATCGATCTGTAAAACCCTAGACTGAACATAGCAAGAGACTCATAAGCCGAAAGATCGACAATCAAATCAGAGAAAGAGAGAGAGTTACCATGGCTGAGGAGGAGTTGTTGCAGAGAGCGGAGGAGAGAGAGAGAGAGAGACGGCTGATGAGGAAGAAGAGTAGAGATTTGATTTGGTTTAAGAGGAGGGAGAGGAGAAATGGGGCTTTATATTATAAGCCTTTTATTTTGGGGCTTTGTTTTGACGCTACTTTCTCTACCGTCCGATTTCATTACTTTTTTCTTTTTCTTTTTCTTTTTCCTTTTTAATTTTTGTTTTGGGTCTTTCCAGAAGAACCCAAAGCCAAGCCCCCATTCTCTACTCTGTTCCTGTTGCCGTGTTGCTACCTCCTGGAAACTTTCATTATTTGAATTTTGAAATTTTATTCTTCAATTTTTTTTTTAACCAAATTTTTGTTATAGATTCCTTCAAAAAAAATTTCGTTATAGATTTCTGCTCCGTTTGGTGATTCAATTCAAACTTAAAATTTTTATATCAATTTTTGTCTTTTTTTAAAAAGTCAATAAAAATTATAACTAGTTTTTAAAAAGTCAATCAACTTCAACTTAAAAATTTCAACTCCAACCATAACACCAAACAGATGCTTCTTTTTTCATCTTTGGAACAAATTTATAATTTTTAGCATTTTTGTTTTTAGGGAAAGATTGTAAATAGTCTATTTTATAAACTCTATCGATAAAACTTCATTTAATGTCATTCAAATTTAATTAAATTGACAAGAAAGTAAACGTGTACAATAACTAAAATAGACAATCATATATAGGATTGCACCAAAGAAAAAAATTGAAATCCCACCGTTTCTGTGTCGGTCGCCTAACGTGCCGAGGGAGCTCAACATCGCCGAATGTCAGGGCAGGGGTGGTGGGGTGGGGTGGGTTTCACGAGTCTGGAACTGTCGTGGGGCCTCGCCGTTGCCAAACTCGGGGGAAGGGGGGGGGGGGGGGATTGTCTTTGCCATTTGCAGATCAGTGTCCCGGGGGGGGGGGGGGGGGGGGTGGGATTCCCCATCTTTGCAGTCGTCGAGGGGCGAGGTTCTTGGGATGCCCGGGGGGGGAGGGGGGGGCGCCGAGGAGGCTGCCAGAGGGGGAGGTTTCCAGTGGAAGGGTTATTTTTTTTATTTTTTTTCTTTGAATTTTTTTTTAATTTCTTAGACTAAGATAATACGAGCTAAGATGCATCATAAGTATCATATATAAATAACATCTTAACCGGTGAAATATATGGAACAATTTATAAAATAAACTCTATCGATAGAGTATATAAAAAGAGCTTTATCACAACCTTTTCCCTTATTTTATTCCTCTTTTGGGTTTTTTTTTTTTTTGAGATAATATTTTATTTAAGTTTCAGCAAACTTTTTTATTAATTGAATAGTGTTAGGGATATTTGTAATCCTAAATTTTTAAGTACCAAATTACGTATTATATTTTCTTTAGTAAATGTAATTAATTGATATAATGGTGCTTCAAACATTTGTCAATAAAAAGAATGATAACTCATATGTCACATAAGTTGATACTAAAAAATTGCTCTAACATTTTTCTTATTAATTTCCATTTTCTTCAAATGTTTATTTCAATTTTGTTGTAAATATAAATGGAAAGGTTATTCAATTTTTTTTTCTAAATAAATATTGTTGCAAGTGGTTTTTTTTTTCCGCCCTTTTTAGAGAACTATTTTCCTAAATTTTAGTTGTCTACCGCTCTACTCCTTTTTTTTTTTTTTTTTTTTTTTTTTTAAATTTCCCACCTTTCTTAAGGTTAATTCCTGTCTATGTTTTCCTCTTCTTTTTTTTTTTTTCAGAGAAAATACCTGTATAGTGTCTTTTTTTTTTTTTTGGCTGATAAAGCTGTATAGTTTCTTCTTGTCATCATATTTCTACAATGAATTTTTTTTTTCTTATAATGATTTGATTAATGAAATAATTGAATGTCCTAGCAAAACTGTTATAGAAAAATAGTCCATTATATTTTGAAGTTAGAGGTAACAGATATGGCTGTGCAGTATTTAATTTCGAATATGAAACGAATATTGAGCAGTGGGCTTTTATTAGTATTGTTATTATTATTATTATTATTCATTGGCAAATTATATACGTTCGATTCAGGATATAGTAGGAAAAAAATTTCGGGATTTGGATCCTTTCAAATCGAGGGAAAATGGTATATAATCATATTTCTTCGTAAAAGTTTTTTTTGGGGGGGGGGGGGAGGCGAGTTAATGATAGTTGAGAGTTTGATTCTTAAATTTTATTTTTTGATAAAAAGTACCCTAAATTTTTAAGTATATGAGATTTTAGTCCTTAATCTATTTTTTGTTATTAAAATATCCCTAAACTCTTAAAAAATATGTGTTTTGGTCCTCATGTTAAATTTTCGACTAAGGTGGGGGTATGATGATGACGTAACACCGATTGGGGAGGTCACATCGGCTAGCAGAGTACGACCACAGATATTTATGTTTGAATAAAAGTATTTGGTTACCCTAAAAAATAAATAAGCTCAAAGCAATATCCAACAAAAACTATCTTTATAAATTGAAGAAAAAAAAACTCACAAATCTTTAAAAACCAGGAAAAAAAATGATAGAGAGAGAAATAAAATGTTGTTTATTGTGAAGAGACAAACAGTTTTAAAATAAAAGACAATAAATAAAAATCATCTTTTATTTGTCTATTTGTGAAAATTTATTTTTTCTGATTACTTATGATTTGGTCTTTTTTTTCTTAATTCACAAAAGATTTTTTGTATTGGTGATTTTTTAAACTTATTGAATTTTTAAGGTAATAGAGTACTTTTGTTCAAAAAATGAAGTCCTTTATCATTTTCTATGAGCTAAGATGACCTCTTCCAGTAATGTCACTCCACCGTCATACACTACCTTCCTTTAAAAAATTAATGGAAGGACCAAAATACACATTTTTTTAAGGGTCCGTTTGGTTCGCCGGTTTGAGTTGATATTTTGAAGTTGAGTTTGAGTTAAGTTAAGTTGAGAATGAAAGTTTTGTGTTTGGGAAAAAGTATGAGTTGAGAAGTTGAGTTTGAGTTGAGTGTTTGGATGTAAAAAAGTTTGAGATGAAAGTTTAAAAAAAACAAGGGCCCTGTTTGAATGATAAAAAAAAGGGCAAAACAAATTTTTTTGTATGTATAGAACATTTTATTGTATTTTTGGTGCTTGTCTGGTTCACAAAGTTGAACCAAAAATTTCAAACTTGTTTTTGGTCATTTTCCCACAAAGTTGTTGTCTTTTGCCCAAATTTAATTTTTTTTCCGTCTTTTTTGAAACTTCCAAAAAATTGTATTATTGAAACCCACGAATTTCAGTTCAAATTTTATTACCAAGCGCATGAAAAATAGCCCAACAAACAGTACGTAATTGTCCATTACAATTTTATAACAACAAATTAATGATTACAATCGTTGTCTGGCGAGCGTCGGTAAAAACGGGACTTGCTTTCATGTTGATCTATGCCACGGAAATGCTTGATATCTTTCCCACATATCATCAGCTATGTAGTCTCTCATCTGATTCATTGCTTCCTTACTCGAGTCATGTTGCTGCGGTCCTGTACTTGGGCCCTCACCATCGTTCCCATCGTTCAACACGTAATCCGCGTTAACGTCGACAGTTCCCCTAACAGTCACACAATCTGCCGCATACTCTTCGAGAAAGGGATCCGCATCCTGCACCATCCTTATGAAATTATGTACGACCGCACACGCCACGGGGATCATTTTTTGTTTGTCCATAGGGTAGCTGTTGATGCCTTTTAGTATTTTAAATCTTGCCTTCTAGACACCAAATGTGCGCTCGATACAATTCCGCAGTGATGAGTGTGTGTAGTTAAAGACTTCACGGCGGTTGCCTAGCCCATTACGACGTCTTCTAAACTCTGGTAAATGGTACGTCTCCCGACGATATGGGCTCAGGAAACAATCCTTATTGGCGTAGCCCGAATCTACTAAGTAGAATTTCCCTACACAATAAAAAATGCAATATGAAGTCAATGAAATTTATTTAACCGATTTATTATAAGTAAATACTGACAGCAAATGGCTAAGTCTGCTTACCTGGTGGAGGTATTGGGAACCCATGGAATGCTATTGCCTCTTCCAACATTCTGGCATCGTGGCAAGATCCCTCATAACCGGCCAATATGTAAGTGAATTTCATGTCAAATGAACATGCTGCTAGTACATTTTGCGAGTGATATCCCTTGCGATTTATCCAAGCGTCCGAATTTTCGCGCTTAGGGACACATGGTACGTGCGTACCATCTATAGCACCAATACAGCCCTGCAAGAAACCATAGAATCTGGTCATATGCATACCGGCATCAACAATCTTTTTTTATTAAAGCTCTTTCGCACGATTATGGAAGTCAATTACGTATGTAACGTACATCAAACCATGGCCGGTATTTGTCTGAATGCTCCAGTATCAAATTTTGAACTGATGTGTTGTCGGCTGGTCTTATGAATTCATCTTTAAGCGAACAAATAGCGGTCAACACTTTATCGAACCAACGTGAAGTTGTCTCTACCGAATGTTGGAACAAGTAAGAAATGTGCCAGTTCGTAGCGCCTCATGCACAAATGGATAAAAATATAAACAACTGCTCGTTCACATTCATGTTGCGAGTTGGCTGCAATAACTCCCGACTAGCTAACAGGTTACTTAGTGATCTGAATGTTTCTGCCTTCATACTTATCAATCCTTGAATTATTTCCGCATGACCATTCAAAATCTCGTCCACCCGCATGCTCCCAGTTAGAGTTGAGTTATGCATTGGTTGTGGCCGTCGTCGCCTGTTACGCCTGCTGGCAGTTACGGCCACCACTGCCTTCATAAGGATACTGTTATTGTCGGTAGGGGATTTTCGGTGTACACATCATCTTGTTCCTCATCGGATGCGGAACTATACTCGTTTATTTTGAGAATTTTTTGTTATCCGCTCTAAAATTTAATTTTTACCTGGTTCAAGAAAATTGTTAGCAAACTATAAAAATTAACTTGTATTTTTTCTTATAGGCGGTACAAACCAGTAGCAGTGTAACATAAAATATCAGATATACTAAAACATAATATAGCCTCACACAACAGTCTCATCTATGTTCTCAAACATGAAATACATAAATAAATAAAAGTTAATCCGATCATAATATTTAGGTCTCAAATATTAATAAGCCGCGGGTAGATAGAAAAAAAAAAACAACGAACAATAAAATCAATCGGTAGGGGGCCGGTAGGAGTCAACGACGGATGAAACAATTTCTCGCCTATCGACCTCGAGCAGCTGATAGAACGTACGTTGGAGCCGCAGATGAGCGTCCAGGTAGTACCACATTTGACATCGTTGATTTGGTGGAACACCCATCTCTGTCATAATGTTCATGCACAGTAGCATGTGGTCCGGTCGGTTTGCGGTTTCGTTACTTGGGCCCGATTGCGACTGTCCAGGGAAATGACTAACTATTTCCTGCATTGCTAAGAACGTCATCTCATTCGTTTCGTCTCTTTGCTTCCGCTTACCGGAACTTGCCCTTGACCGCGACGGACCTGCATCGGCTCCCGAACGTACGTTGCTACATCGACGCGCACCGGTGTTCGGCGTCAGAAACTCTTCAAATTCCACGCGGGCATCAGAGCAGTCCATTGAAGCGTCAACGTCGCCGTACGGAGTACTATCAGAGGGCATGGTTACTGATCCATATCCCGATGCACCGGCATCGTGACTTTTCTCGAACACGCTACAATACAGCTCCTTGTTGCGCAGCCCCTCGTAGCGTAGATGGTTGCACTCCCTATGAACCTGCAAATGAAATTTTACCTTAGTACACGTATGATCATCACGATAACGAACAATATAACGTAGGGCCTTATATTATACTACGCAGTTACCCCTATAAAGCTTTGCCACACTTCGTCAGAGCATGTCACACGATCCGTCGATGGATCGTAGCCTAGACCGGTTTTTTCTTGCAACGCCTTCCAGCCCCTAAAAATTTTTCTCATCCTTTCTTTCTTTTGAGACAATGTCTTTGCAAGTGCTGGTACCCCACCAAACTTAGCATTAAACTGAGCGGCCCAAATTTCAAGAGTTGCTTTTGGGGGATGTTTGCCGCCACTAGAGACCATGTACTCATCAAGTTTCTCCAGGAATTTTTTTTCCTTAGCGGCGTCCCAAAAGTAATGATCCCCTGATGCTCTGCGCGGCATCTCCTTCGAAAAGAGATAACCAAACATAGGAAAAGAATTTAAAAAAAAGGTATGAGGGTCGATTAATTGGCTCAGTATAAAAATGTTGACACATACGATCTAAGGCATGTCAAGCACCCAATATATATACAGCTACCAGGGCATATAAACCATGGGTTTGGGGAGAATTAGGCTTATGCCAGGCACACAACATTTAATTCTGCCCCTTGACCTAAGACATGGAATTATAAACCGGCACCTGACTATAAATATTGAGCAGCTAACTCACCAATCAGATACATATTACAATTCGGTTTATATTTGATGTATACATCATCGCCAACATGGGAAGTAAGTGGAACGTTAACGGAGAGGCAAATTCAAGGCCTAATGAGGTCAAATTGCATTGTAAGATGTATAGGGATTGGGAATCCATTTAGGCAGCTTCTAAATGCCAAAATGAAGCTATGGAAATGCACAAAATGCAGCAAAACACCAACATGAGTGATTTGGGTCACCAATGAGCAAAATTTCGGCAAAATCAAGTCAAAATGAGATCAAATTGCAATGTAAGATGTCTAGGGCTAGGGAATCCATGTAGGCAGCTTCTAAATGCCAAAATGAAGATGTGGAAATGAACAAAATGCAGCAAAACACCAACATGAGTGATTTGGGTCACTGATGAGCAAAATTTCGGCAAAATCAAGGCCTAATGAGGTCAAATTGCATTGTAAGATGTCTAGGGCTAGGGAATCCATTTAGGCAGCTTCTAAATGCTAAAATGAAGCTATGGAAATGCACAAAATGCAGCAAAACACCAACATGAGTGATTTGGGTCACCGATGAGCAAAATTTCGGCAAAATCAAGTCAAAATGAGATCAAATTGCAATGTAAGATGTCTAGGGCTAGGGAATCCATGTAGGCAGCTTCTAAATGCCAAAATCAAGATGTGGAAATGCACAAAATGCAGCAAAACACCAACATGAGTGATTTTGGTCACTGATGAGCAAAATTTCGGCAAAATCAAGGCCTAATGAGGTCAAATTGCATTGTAAGATGTCTAGGGCTAGGGAATCCATTTAGACAGCTTCTAAATGCCAAAATGAAGCTGTGGAAATGCACAAAATGCAGCAAAACACCAACATGAGTGATTTGGGTCACCGATGAGCAAAATTTTGGCAAAATCAAGGCCTAATGAGGTCAAATTGCATTGTAAGATGTCTAGGGCTAGGGAATTCATTTAGGCAGCTTCTAAATGCCAAAATGAAGCTGTGGAAATGCACAAAATGCAGCAAAACACCAACATTCGTGATTTGGGTCACCAATGAGCAAAATTTCGGCAAAATCAAGTCAAATTGAGATCAAATTGCAATGTAAGATGTCTAGGGCTAGGGAATCCATTTAGGCAGCTTCTAAATGCCAAAATGAAGATGTGGAAATGCACAAAATGCAGCAAAACTGAAGAACGAGTGAGTTGGGCCACCACATGGCAAAATTTAGGCAAAATCAAGTCAAAATGAGATCAAATTGCAATGTAAGCTGTCTAGGGCTAGGGAATCCATTTAGGCAGCTTCTAAATGCCAAAATGAAGATGTGGAAATGCACAAAATGCAGCAAAACTGAAGAACGAGTGAGTTGGGCCACCACATGGCAAAATTTAGGCAAAATCAAGTCAAAATGAGATCAAATTGCAATGTAAGCTGTCTAGGGCTAGGGAATCCATTTAGGCAGCTTCTAAATGCCAAAATGAAGATGTGGAAATGCACAATCGACGACCTGTGTGAAGGGTAAGGCAGCTACAAAATGGCCGAAACCAAGCTATGGAATTACACAAAATAATCACAAACCTCATTTCAGGCAATAAATGGAAAAATCAAGACGAAAGCATAGCCCTAAGAGGCCAAACCGATAACAAATTGAAGCGTGAAATACGTGGGTGGGAAATCAAACAAAGGCATACGAGCATTAAACTACAAAGAGTTTCAGAAATAGGGGATGGGTCACATACTAGGCTCACGGAATTCGAACCGGAGGAGGAATATACAGGGGAAGACGTCGGATTAGGGCAGGATTTAATGGGTCTCTGAAAAGCTCCACGAATGCCAAAATAGTGGGCAATCCTGCGACCTGGTCGTCATCGGTTCGTGATCCCCGACCGGCGACGCATCTGGTTTAAGGGGGGGGGGGGGGGGTTGCCGAAGAGAAGCAACGATATAGCCTTACCTGAGATCGATGAGATACGAGCAGTCAACTGAAGGCCTGCTACGCAGCAGGGGCTCAGACACACTGACAGGAGCACATGGGCGCCGGTGGGGATGAAGTCGAACCCGATGCACAGGAGCCCAGGCACGCGTGAGGAAGAATCAGAGCAGCAGGGACTGTTGCTGCACAGTAAACCCATTTGGGATTACTGTGCAACGGTTCGAAGGGGGACTCAAGATGGACTGGTTTGCCAAACGCTCCCAGTTCAGTTTGAACTCTAAAAGGCCAGCTTCAAATGGTTTGCTAAACGTGCTCTAAGAGTTGGTATTGTTGAACTTATTGAATTTTTAGGGTAATGTAATATTTTTGTTCAAAAAATGAAGTCCTTTATTATTTTTTACGAGTTGAGACGACCTCCTTCAGTAATGTCACTCCACTGTCATACACTACCCTCCTTTAAAAAATTAATGGAAGGACCAAAATATACCTCTTTAAAGAGTTACAGGGTATTTTGACCAAAAAAAAAAAAGATTAGAGATCAAATTCTCATCAATTTAAGAGTTCAGGGATATTTTTTGGTATAGATTAGAGACCAATTTAAGAATTCATGGGTATTTTTATCAAAAAAATAAAGTTTGGGACCAAACTCTCACCTATTTAAAAGTTTGAGGAACAATCCAACAATTTATCAAAAAAAAAAATTTATGAAGTGAGATTCAGAAGGTGTAAATAAAGGTTGTAACTAAATACTTTTTTCAAGATATAATCGAACTCCATTTTTCAGTCTATGATTATTGACTTATTCTCACGCCACTATGCATCAGATTCCAGCAATTTGTTATTTTTATATGTTCAATTGAGTAATTTGATTTACTTTAGACAAGTCAGGGTTGTGTGTAAAAAAAAAAAAAAAAAAAAAAAAAAAAAAACTTAACAATGATTAGATGATTATGGACAGGGATGACATAAGGGCTCGGTGTGGTCGTTCTCATTCCTGCATTTCAAAATGAGTCAAAACCGAATATGTTATTTTACATTTTCTATCTTGATAGTTGTTTCTTAAAATTATTTTGTCATATCATATGATTTAAAAATAAGATCATATTACAAATATAAAATACTAAAACTATCTGAGCAAACAAATCAATTGTCACATTAATATTGAGGGGACAAATAATGAGATGAGAAGGACTTTGTATCACAGAGGTTCTCTTTCATAGCCATCTCACCATGCTATTTCATGAGAAAAAATTCTAACTATTTAGAATAAGAATCTATTATGAAGCATGCGGTTGGCCAACTAGTTTGGATCGAAGTTTTACATATCAGTTTTTTTTCTCCTGAAAAATCAATAAAAATTAAAACTAGTTTTTAAAAAATCAACAAACTCCAACCTAAAATTCCATTTCAAACTGTTGTACCAAACGCACCAGAAATCTATTGGTGCAAAATTCACTTGACACCAAAAACACATCATTGTAATCTGGATCAATTGAACACTTCGATCGAGAACATGATAACAACATCATATTTAATATCAAGAACCCTAGAAGATTAACAAATAAAAATGAGATCATCGGTGTGGCACGATAGGGCACTCCGATACTTAAGTTAGCAAACTTGTTTAGAGAATTTCAATAGAAATTTAGTACTGTTAAAGATGTGTACCTTCACCTTTCAAATAAGAGAAATTTATAGACCATCAGAGGTAATTGATATAGATGATCAACATTTACACATAAATGGGTAGTGTACAGTTTTTCTTCCGTGATAGATCAATCACTTGATTGTTAATAAATGCATTAATTACGGCATCAATCATGGATCGGAAGATCGGCCAGTGGCCAAGTTGGGCCTTTTTGAGGCGCCTTGGCAAAGAAATCGATCAGGAGGTGCCTTGGCAAAGGTCACTTTTGAGAGGCGCCTTTGGTGAAGTCACTTGAGTGAGGCGCCCGACCTAAGACTTAGGCTCTTTTCCATGCAAAGCTTGTGCATTATTGGGTGGACCACGTTTGGTCAAAGTCAACATGCCATCAATGATATTTTTTCTTGGGATGAAAATACCCTCCAACAAAATACATCATAAAATCTAAATTGAGATACTAAGGACCCTGAAGGACCCGTTCAGGGTACTTCTCCAACCATATCTTCAAATGTTTTTTTTTTTTTTAACTCAAAACTATTTTTTAGTTTTTATATCTTTAAATTTTTACAGTAAATTAAGCCTCCATTTAGTATTCAAGTTTAACTTTAATTAAACTGTACTTTTTCATCTCAATTTTTATCTTTTTTTTTTTTTTTTCCTAAAAAGTCAATAAAATTTATAACTAGTTTTTGAAAAGTCAACTAACTCTAAATTAAAAATTTCATCTCCAACTAACTTACCAAACGGAGGTTAAAACTTTAAAAGTCCATAATTTTATTAAAATTAAAATTTAACCGGTTATAAAAAATCGGTTTATAGTGGTTAAAAAAACAAACAAGTTGAAATTTATTGGTTTAAAGTTTATATTGTTTAATTTTAAGCTCATTGATATTTAAAATTAAAATATTGCATTTTTCATAACATATTTAAAATGATGCTAAATATTATTAATAGATATTATTAAAAACAAATGTAACCAGTTAAGGGTGTCTTTTTTTTTTTTTTTTTTTAAGTTCTCTAATCTTTTCAGAAATACAGGAAAGGAATAGTTTTTATTTATTTATTTATTTTTTTTCCAAATAACGTCTTGTGAGGTTTTTTTTTTTTTTTTTTTTTTTTTTAATTATGAAACTAACATAAATGGTAAAAATTATGGTGCCAAGATGCCATATAGAAAAAAATTCTGGTATAAGGAATATCCTAGCGATAATTTCATGTAAGACTTTATCAAAAGATATAAAGTAATGGAATACTAAAGATAATTTATAGAATTTTAATTATATTAAAAAAGACAAACAAACTACATGTCATTTTTGCATAAAGAAAAAACGACTACCCAAGAAAGACAATTCGGCAACACTATTGAATCATGTCGCTTTTGAATAGGCATGATGTACGTTGAATCTTTTTTTTTTTTTTTGTTTTTTTTTACAACACTCACATGGGTGGATGAGTTGGCAAAGGGGTAGGTGCTTTTGTTAGGCTTCTCCCATTCGTTCACCTGTGTTCGATTTTCATTGCCTCTCCTTAGGTCTCGCTTCAGTTTCGGCTATTGAAGCTTGGTTTGGTGATGACAGGGTAGGCTCCGGATGACCGACTGAGAGATCTAGGGAGAGGGGTTCTCGCTTATGGAGTTAAAAACCTAGAAATGATAGAACTACCGTCATATCTTTTTGTTCACAAAATATATATATATATATATATATATATATTTAAATCAAGTTGTTCTTATGTTTTCATTCACCAAAACAAGTTGTTCTTATGTTTTCGAGAAAAGGTTTTTAGTATGGTTGTTCTTTTAACCTTGTTGATTTTAACAACTTGTCTTTTAAACTTTCAATTGGGTAAATTACTAGATTGGTTTCTAAACTGTTAATCATGTACAACTTTGATCTTTGATTTTTTTTTTCGTAGCTGGAATGCCCATAAACTATTAAAATGTAGCTACAATAGTCATTTTCTGTTAATTTTTGGATGGAATTCATTAATTAGCATCACTTGTTTTTACAAAATTACTAACGGATTCCGTCCAAAAACTAACGGAAATGACTATTGTAGTAATAATTTAAAAGTTTAGGGTCATTCACTGTTTTTTTTAGCTGTAATAACCATAAACTATTAAAAATGTTGCTCCAGTAGTCCTTTCTATTAATTTTTGGATAGAATCTGTTAGTCACCATCACTTTTTGACCAAATTACTAACGGGTTCCACCCAAAATGGAGGGAAATGACTATTGTAACAACATTTTATTAGTTTAGGGACATTCCAGCTACGAAAAAAATTATAAGGGACCAAAGTTGCGTAAGTTTCAAAATTTAAGGAATAAATGAGCTATTTACCCTTTTTAATTTGGATAATTTACCACCTGAACCTTTTAACTTGTTGCAATATCTCATTTTATTAAATTTTCATTAAATTAAGGATTTGAATTTGAAATATTTACATTATGCTTGAATTGGATTTAGAAATTTTTCATTGCATATGAGAATTTTATTAAGTGCACATGAACTTTCCGCCATTAATTTAATTAGAAGAAGTTATATTAAAATGAGGGATACTGCATAATTTAAAAAGGTTTTTTTTTTTTTTTTTTTTTTTTTTTTTTTTTTTTTTTTTTTTTTTTTACATTGGTACATCATGAATTTATCACACAGTTACAATTTGCATCCTAAACATTTAATTTTGATATTTTACATTCTGAACATAAAAATCTATAGCAATTTACTTCATTGATAATAATGTTAACCTTTTGTAAGAAATTAACATGATGTTTTGTATATGAGTCATGATTACTGTTATTAATGGTGATTTTTATTTATTTTAATCCAAATTTATTAAGGTTAAGATCTTTAATTTAGTATTATTGTAACAAAATTTTGTGAATTAATTTTGCTTTAAATATAAACTTTGATTAACATTTATTAAACAAAGACAATTTTATGCTCTTGATGAACACCTTATTTCCAAGTCAAGTGTCAATTTTCATAAAAAAAAATCAACATATAATGGGAGTAGATTGCTATATATTAGTAAATTTAGAGTATTAAATTATCAAAATTAAAAATTTAGGACGTAAACTGCAGTATTGCGATAAGTTTAGGGAATTTTTAGGGCCAGTTTGGTTGGTCTACTTAAGTTGGAGAATTGAAGTTATTTTGATTGGAATTGAGTTTTGGAATTATGTGTTTGGTTGGAAATAAATTGTTTGAACTGAAAAAGTGTAAAAATTTGAAATGCGTTCAGAAAAAAATAATCCATATGGATCTTGTTTTGCTTCTTTTGAAATTCTATGCAATTTAAAAAAATATATAATCTCATTTCGACTTGAAATAACAAATTTATGAACTTTAAAATTTGAGTTTATTGTAGATATTTGTATATTAGAATAGTGAAAATTATTTTTGAATTGAAGAAAAAGACAAAAAAAAAAAAAGTTTTGGAAATATGGTTTCCGAAACGTCCCCCCATACAGGAGCGAAATTTATTTTAGATTTTGTTTATAAATTTTATTTTCTTAATCAACAAGTCAACAAAATCACACATACCAAATCAAATTTGTTTTCAATTATTATTAACTAAATGAACAACTCCAGACTTACTTTTTTCCAAAAATTTTAGCACCAAAAATACATTTTTAAGTGGTTACAGATATAACATATCAGTAATTATGTATTTGATTTCATAAAAAAGGTTTAGTTTTGGATTCTATCACTTTCAAGTTTGAAAAAACATACATTTTCAATTCATACAAATTATAAAAAAATTATCTTTAAGGGGTGTTTGGTGTTTGAATTTGAATTAAGATTTTTAAGTTTTAATAGTAATTTTTGTTGATTTTTTCAAAAAAATAAAAAAAATTTTCAGAAAAAGATAAAAATTAAATTGAAAAATTTAGATCTGAGATGGTGAACCAAACTCACCCTCAATCTCTAATTGTTTCCCTTAGCGTGCTCTTAAAAGTTTAGGACTTGAGTTGTTAAAGTTCGACAAGTTTGGGAACATCCGTGTCAAAATTCCTCCCGAGAAAAAACGGCAAATAAAAAGTTAAAAAGAGAGAGAAGAAGAAAGTAGAGAGAGGAGTACCGAGTCTAGACGAGCCAACCTTCGGAATATTTTGAGCAGCAAAACTTGGTTGGATTTGGACCGTCTCTCTTTCTCTTTGTCCTCCGATCTCGATCGTCTCGAAGCCCACCATGGCCTCTCCATCCGATTCCTCCACCCAGTGAGTCCTCCAAAACAACGCCATCTTAATCCCACCATTTTTTTTCTTTTAATTTTTACTCATTTTGTTTATAAAAGTAAAAATCATTTGGTCTTATTCGTTTTAATCTCTGAATTTTTTTTACGATGATAGGGAGGCTGCAATAAGGAAGCAAAACAAGGGACCCCCTATTAAGTTCTTGGTGCCTCTTATTTACGCCCCTGTTCTTCCTCTCAGTGAGTTTTTATTTATTTATTATTATTATTTTTATATAAGATTTTTCTCTCTTGTTCTGTTAATATCGATTCTGGGGGGTTTTTTATTGAAAATTTTTTCACTTCATTTCCTAACTGGGCTTTCTTTCTTTCCTTTTGTTGATATTTGGTTTTTCAGTTCGACTCTCCCTGCGGAAGAATCCCGTTCTAAGGGATCGTTTTGTTTACCGCTGTTTTGGCTGGGGCATTTGCTCATGGCTTTTACTTGGTGTATCCTTTTGTTTTTTGTTATAATTTATTTTTTTAGTGAAATTTTTAATGTGGTGCATTTCCAAAATCCGTTCCTCATGATTGGTGATTTTGTGTCAACTTGTTTTAATTATTGGTGGTGAATATATTCCAGCATTTATCAGAAGCATTTTGATCTTGATTGCCAAAAAATGGATTAGTTATCAATTTGATTGAAGGCTTAGGGATTACCACGGCCTGTTTGACATTGCTTAAAAGCAGTTCTTGGTTTCCCCATCCAAAAATTACTCCTCGGAATGTTTAGCCGACATTGCGGAAGAGATTCGGCCGGCCTTCTGGAAAAGCTTCCTGTCAAAGTCTTAAAATATGACTTATCAAGAAAGCTTTTTTCCTTAGACTTTGAAACTTATTACCATAGTTCTAATACGACTTTATAAACACCACCATTATGTTTTTGTTGCTTATTAGAAAATTCAATTTTAAGTTTTGCCCTATTAAGCTCTTTCAAAAATTTGGTCCCAAACACTTGCTGCTATAGCACATTTACTTCTCTTCTTCTACTGTCTACTAGATAAAAACTTAAGTAATGCCAAACAGGCTCGGATTTCTTGGGCTTAAATGATCGGCAAATCTTGGTTGTGATTGAAATGAGGAGTTTCTCTACCTACATTCGAGAGTTTTTACAAAAGATAACTTGTAGTTTTACTTATTACGAGAGAGAATGATAACTAAGCTTTATCCTTTTCTGAATATGGGCCTGATTGTGAGACTATTTCAATGCTTCTTTTCTCTTCTCTTTACTTTGTAGCAATTTTACTTTTGTTGCTTATTAGGGATAGATTAGCAGTAGTTTTGAGGTGAGGGGAAAATAATGGGGCTGAGAATAGAAATTTCATAGGTTTCCCTTGAATTGCACAAGTTTGGCTGTTTTGCATTAACATGGTAATAGATTAGAGATAGCAATTACTGATCATTTGATGGAATGGTAAGACTGTCCATTCTCCTCAACAAGGTTTTGGATTTGAATTAGTTCGACTGCGGTAGGTGGAGACACAGATTGCCACCCAAAGGCTATCTTGGTATGCCACTACCCCTATAACCTTTTTTCATTGGGGAGAAGAATCACCAAAGAATTTTAGGAATTGACCTCTCTTCAAGCCGAAGGGCTCTCTTGATAATTTGTACCCTTTTTGATTTCTAAGTATCAGCATTCTACTAATTTATTAGGCCTTTGTACAACTCTTGTTATTGGTTTTGTTGATGCTGAGGAAATGTTAAAAGAGCGATAACATACATTGGTTGACCAACACATGTTGAACTCTATGTGCTCTTATTGTTTTAATTCGATTGAAAAAAATAATTTATGAGCGAGAACATACATTGGTCAACCAACATTATGTTGAACTTCTCTGTGCTCTAATTGTTTTTTTAGGAGAAAAAAAAGGAATTTATGAGATTTTAACTGTTGGAACCGATGGCGGTTCGGTACAGCGTTTTGTTACAGACTCCTAGTTTAGTTTTCTCATTGGCTAAGCACTAGTATAACAAATGATAATTAGAACCTTATTTTCTTGCCTTGTCTTTCTCATTGAAGATTGCTGTCATTTCCTTGGACCTATTTCAAATTGTGGAATAAAATTGGTAATAAGGGTCTTAATCTAATCTTTTGCCATGATTATATGAAAGTTTTACGAAATACGGTATTGTTTCTCATTTCTATACATTGATACTTATATCCTGTCTTTGAAGGATGATCCATCATTTTCACTCCTTTCCTTGAAGGTATCTTTGAAAAGAATAATTTCTCACTTGTGAATGCCAAGGAATCATGCATATGGTTATATCAAATGCTGATCAGTAATCTGTCATTCTTTTTTGCCGTGAAATTCCCCCCTTTTTTTTATGGAATCGTTCAATCTGTTGCCTCCTCTCTAGTATGTTTGATTCCTTTAACAGATGTATTCCAGAACGGATATATATGATGTTGAGAGCAAGTAAATTGTCCAGATTTTCAGAAAGCAGGTTGTGACTTCGGATTTGCATTCTTTTTTTGGCGACTTTAATGAATTCTCGGGATCTGTGGACCTCGACACTCCATTGATGATGCTGCAGGCCAGGAAAGAAGATACATTTTCTGGTGACACAGTTGTTAAATAAGTAGCTTTTTTGTTTTGGATAGATCATTAAATAAGTAGCTTGACGAGTGACGACAATGTTTTGGTATTTTACCCATCTTTCATGGGAGATTGAGAATTTGTATCCATTTATTGTGGAATAGTTGCTATATCTTTTTTCTTAATGAAAGAAATTGGCTAAAGATTTCTATTTTGATTTTATTTGCTTGTGAAATAATTGTAGAATGATTTTGTTCAACTGCAATATTTTGTGATGGGTAAAGTTTTAAGATGTTGAAATTCAAAATTTGACACTCGAAGATGATAAAGTGGTTTGGAGGGTCGAAAAATGATTCCTTTAGTAATTATTTTTCCCGTTGGATGTTCAAAAAGGGAAAAGTTGTGGTAGTCTTATTTAGAAATCCTGAGCGCTTATTTTTTAAACTGTTTGATAAATTTTAACGGCTGAGATATTCTTTATCTATGATAGTTACAATGCACTTTAGCTCATAGTATTATAGACGGCGGCCCTCCCGACCTTCCACGGCCCACCGACAGGCAGAGGACTTCATCGCGGAAGAGAGAATTTGCATCTGGGTTAGGAGTGATTTCAAATTTCAAATTTCAAATCTTTCTCTTCATTTTTCCCATTAACAAAGCATAACCTACCCAAAATCTCACCTTTTCTTCAATCCTCAACTCATCAGAACAAGTTCAAAAAAAAAAAAAAAAAAAAAAAAACCCATCTAGAAATCAAATTCAACCAAAACCCAGAAGCCAAAGCACTGCAAATAAACAAAATCTTCATCTGACAAAGGAAAGCAATGAAGGGGAGAATCAGCCAAAATTTTTCCATTTTTACCCCTCAAAATACATCTCTCTTAAAGCAAATATTGACTAAAAACAAACCCCCAACATCTCATTTTATTCTTACACAAGTTAAGCTAAAAAAAAAAAAAAAAAAACTCTAGCTTCTCTAGCCACCACCACCAACACTATTCTCCATCTCCCAACACCCCTCTAGCACCATCCTCCCTCCATTTTCAAGCTCCAAGCAACCCCGATACCAAGTTCGAAGAAGTGTGAAGCGGAGTTAGAGGACATATTACTAGAGGTAACCTAGTGGTATTATTTGTGTTTTAATCATTTTTGGAGAACTAAAGCATGATATTCAGTTAGAATCTTAATGTTAGGCTTCTTTTTACCTAGGAAAAGGTTTTGAGAAGAACTTTGGAGGTCCAAGATCTTAAAGGATCCACGGAGTATTTCAATAAGATCTATGAACTTTGTTAGAGCTTGTAGTTGTTGTGATAATATGGCATGTATTAGAAACTTTAGTATGAAAAATAAATTATATGATAAGATTCTACAGATGATAAGCTTCATTTTAGGCTTTAGAATCATTTGGTTTGCTTTTGTATGTCTAAAGTTATGTGCATTTGAATTTGTGACACAAAACTAGAAAGAAAATGAACCTCTAGGGTACAGTCTAGCCACGGGTTT
Source organism: Ficus erecta (assembly GCA_008635985.1). Taxonomy (NCBI): domain Eukaryota; kingdom Viridiplantae; phylum Streptophyta; class Magnoliopsida; order Rosales; family Moraceae; genus Ficus; species Ficus erecta. The sequence continues at coordinate 45,716 of BKCH01000147.1, read as the reverse complement.
TATGTACCCCGAACCCCTTCAGTCTCAAAATTTTTTGATTATAAGTTATAAATCTGAAAACTAGATTCTTTGAACTTTCTAACAAAGTATCATTCACCTCAAACGGATAAATGTGCAATTTTTTGTGAATTTTAAAAATTTGGTCTACGAACTGAAAGTTTTTGCTGGAACTCTGTACTAGCCATGGGTTTTGTATATTTTGGGTCAGTAAAACATAATTTTTTATAAAACTATTCTTAGTGTATGAACTAGACACCATAAGCTTTCTAATGACATATATTTTGCCTTATTTGGACTTGTAAGTGAATTGTTATGATTTTTTTGTTTACCCATAAATCTGGACTTGTGGTACATATATGGAACCAAAAGTAACAAAATCTAAGTTTACGGTGTGAAACACTAAAGGAAAGAACTTTACAGCTGTAAAGTAGACATCTAAAGCTTCAAAATGAGATATCATGCGTTTAAAACAGATATGTACATAAATTTTAAAAAATCAAATAATACTGTATTGAAATCTGGTAAACTGATATTTCACTATAAGACACTTAGGAAAATGCCCACATTAATATTTGAAACGCTTAAAATCTTGGAAAAAAAATTAATAAAGACAGAAACTAAATACTTCAAGCTTTCCAATGAGTTATCAAGTGTCCAAAACGAGATTATACTCAAATTTAAATAAATCTTACAAGTTAAAATCCTACACTGGCAAAACGATTAAACATTAAAATGTGACATAAGGATAAGTCATAACATATGGACATATGTAGTTATGAAATGAGTTGGTATTAAGTGTATGATCAAATAGTGTGAAAGTCTCTAACTTTATAAAGTTGAATCACAAGTTTTTAAATAGACTAAGATAAAGTACACTGGAGGATTACTGGACATATACCAAGAGACTACCTTAGCCCAACTAAATAATCATAACTAATGGGATTGGGCCTTGTAAGCCCAATATTAGATGGAAGGTATACACGTAGGTGACTACTTGTCACCTTGATTGATTGATTAATTAAGAAATATATAAATAAACTTATAAAAATATAACAAAATATAATTATACTAAGAAAGTTAATTAGTAATTAATAAAGTAATTTATTTATTATTAATTTATTAATTATAAGAGTTAATAAGTAATAATTACCTATGTAAGTAAGATTATTATGTTGAGTAACTGTATAATTATAATACATGATTAATTAATCATTAATCATTGATATAATTGTTAATATAATTATTGATGATTAATTAGAGATTAATCAAACATTAATTATTAGAATAATTTAATTATTAATTATTAATATGAGAATTAATAATTGATAAGTATTATATGTGAAAGAATATTTAAGTAACATAATTAAATTATTAACGATATAATTAGTAATTAGTCAATTGAAATTATGTAATTTAATTATAATTACTCAACTAAATAAAGTAATAATTAACTATTATCAAATTAATTAGTTAATTAATTAATTAATCAATTAAATTAAATGAAATTAAATTAAGTAAAATTAAATTACTTAAATAATAATTAGTAGAAATTTATTTTAATACTTAATAATTAATATGAATTAATTGTTAAGATTAATTATGATATAAGCAAATTAAGCTCACTTTAATTTATAAAATAAATGAATGACTAAATTAATATAACTATGATTCTATCTAATAATGAGATATTGTTAAATTAAGACAATTTCTCAAACTTACGTACTAAGAGATATAATTCCGGAAGTTTAAGCACATAAGATAAGTAAGTACAAACCTCACATACAGCATGGAAGAAAATGTTTTTCTTTGTTAATGCTCTACGTTTGCTATGATTTGCTTTGATGATGTGATGTGTATATAAATTATATGTAATACTTTGATTAAGCATTTGATATGTATAATTTCTCTTGCACTAATATGATCGACATGCCTCACTGATATTTATGTCATAATGATATGTGTATAGTGACATGTAAATCTACACATTGTCACAATTAATAAGAATAAGGATAACAAAAGATAGGATTAAGTGTCGTACCAACCTCCAATTAATGAGAGGATATGATAAGAACGAAAGTTATAAGTTATGACCTTGGAGGTTGTTGGAGGGTCGCTCCCTCAATTCCCCATTGGTTGTGCACATATGGGTACGACATAGGGGCCCTTAAGTAGACAATACATGTATATAATGAAACATAATTGAACACACATAGGTCGCATGTATTTTTGAACATTCATGATGTTACGTGTGATGATATGATTTTATGAAAATATTTTGTGAGATATTGTTTGTACTTGTTGAGCAAAAGCTCATACATGTGTATTCGTGGTGTAGGTAACGCGGGTAAGCAGCCCACTACTTAGATATTTTCTGGACTGGCGAAGCTGTGCGTAGGTGATGAAGGAAGGGAGTGAGATACCACCATAAATTTAATTTCTGCATTTAGACTTCTTAAATTATTTTGTATTGACTATATGTATAACTATGTTTTTAATATTTTGGTACTACTAGACTAGTATGAGTACTTTATAAGAAAAAGACTTTGAAAGTCTTTTCTTTTAACTCACATGATGTTATAGCTTTTAAATATTTTCTAAGTACGAATTTGAATATGATATTTATCATCTAGAAATTTCAATTTCCTTAGTTAAAATTTTAATATATTAAACTCTTCAAGTACAAATATAATATGTAAAATAAAAAATCTATATTTTTAAAACCAATCATAAATAAGTATTAAGACTAAATTAAATAAGAATAAGTAAGTTAGTTAACAGTTCGAAAAGTCGGGTCGTTACATCTTGTGTGAGGATAAAATAAGATGTTGGGGGATTGTTTTCAGTCAACATTCACTTTAAAAGGAGCTGTATTTTGAGGGGTAAAATTGAAAAATTTTGGTTCATTCTCCACTTGCAATGTCGCCACTGGAGGGAGGGAGTTGGTGTGAAAATTCTGTTAAACAAAGTGGAAGATAAGTGGTCACTTTCACTTGTATCTTCTTTGTGTCATATTGCCAAAACAAGCCATGCCATCTTTTACTTGAGGTTGCATGCATGCACCAATATCTTTTTTCTCATTTGTTCAAATTTCTTCTTTCTTTTGACTACAACAATCCGAATCTCCCCTTTGATTTCTCCTTTTTATTTTTGTTTTTCTTTCTTCCAATTTTTCCACCATTGATCAAAGGTTATCATCCTTGTTCTCATTCATTGGATCTTCCATGACACCAATCCTTATCTTAAGCTCTCATTGGTCAGTTATCATCCAAAGCTTGACCATTAATTTCAAATCTAAGCACAATTCTCGATCAATCCTCCACCTTTGGATTTACTACGAGTAAATCATAATTATTCATCTCCTATCTATGTGACACATTAATTTTCCCAATCATACTTTCAAAACTTAAATATTGATATGACCAAAATAAATACTAAGGTCAAGAAATTGGCCACTAGTAATAGTTGGGGTTCCTTTAAAAAAAAAATTAGCATTTAACCATCTAGTACAACATAATAAATTTTTCTATAAATTTATATGTCGTTCAACTCATCTTCTATGTATCTATAATTTTTTTTTATTTAATTAGAGAAACTCAACATTGTTAGATCATTGACATCATCATACTGATGATACATATACAATCATTCATGATCTTGATATTTGATATTCATCAAAATAATTCATTAAAAGTATATTAATGAAGGAAATCCATGATTATAATTCATGAAATCAAGTTTATGAATTTCTAGGGCGTTACAAATACAAAAGAACATACTAATATACTAAAAGATGTCAAACGTGCCAGCCCACATTAAATTTGAGCCCTTAGTGCTTTGTAAAATGCTCGTGCCGACCCATTTAATAAACGTGTAGTGCCATGTCTATTTTTCAATTTATAGTGTCGAGTCAAACCCACGGTCCACTTAATAAAAATGAATTTTTAATACAATAGAATATATTGATTTTTAACAATAAAGTATATTATTGAAAATAAACTACAATATTGAAAACCTAGTTAAGTAAAAACTCAAAGGAGATGGAATTTTCATAAGAAAATTAAGAAAACATCATAAGTCTTTTATGAAAATTGTTAAAAATCTCATATAAAAAGAGTAACGTTGTCATGTCATTTTTGTGCCCTTTATTGTGCTTGTGCCGTGCCCTTAACGTGTTTTGTGCCAAAAAATTGTGTCAACCACGACCCATTTAATTAAACGTGCTAGGCATGACCTATTTAATAATTGTGCCATGTCATACTCACTTTTTATCATGCCATACTTGTGCCGACTAACTAAGCCCGGCCCATTTTAATATTTCTTGTTACTACCATGTTTAATAATTATTATAAGGGAGAAAATTAGGGGAAAGATCACTTTTTAGACTGTAACGACCTATGTCTCCCTATGGTATGATATTGTCCGCTTTGGGTCTCCTGTCTGCACGGTTTTGCTCTTGGGCTCACCCCAAAAGGTCTCATATCATTAAGAGGTGACCTCTTTACTTATGAACCATCACATATATCCATTCCCAAGTGATGTGGGACTGCACAACTTATCCTTTCCTTCTAGGGACTGATGACTGTCACAATCATCCTTCCTGTTGGGGCCCAACGTCCTCGTTGGCCACACTTCCAGTTGGGTATAGACTCTGATACCATTTGTAATGACCCATGTCTCCCTTTGGTATGATATTGTCCACTTTGGGTCTCGTGTCCTCACAGTTTTGCTCTTGAGCTCACCCCAAAAGACCTCATATTATTAAGATGTGGTCTCTTTACTTATGAACCATCATATATTCATTTTCAAGCGATGTGGGACTACACAACTTACCCTTTCCTTCTAGGGTCTGATAACTGTCACAATCATCCTTCCTTTTGGGGCCCAACGTCCTCGTTGGCCACACTTCCGGTTGGGTATAGACTCTGATACCATTTGTAACGACCCATGCCTCCCTTTGGTATGATATTGTCTACTTTGGTCTCGTGTCCTCATAGTTTTGCTCTTGAGCTCATCCCAAAAGGCCTCATATTATTAAGATGTTGTCTCTTTACTTATAAACCATCATATATCCATTCTTAAGCGATGTGAGACTGCACAACTTACCCTTACCTTCTAAGGACTAATGATTGTCACAATTATAAGTTAAATTTTGTAACGACCCATGTAGATGCTGGATTTCTACAGTAAAAATTTAACGGAAAAATTAGTGTAGAGAAAACATGATAATTGACTAATTGGGTCCTTGGACATCGTGATAAAACTCATAAAGCAGTATGAAAATAGAAATATCCATGCCATAAAATAAATGAAATTAAATCAGAAAGATCACAGGAAATTAATCAACACCAAAATATAAAGAGGTTCGCCCAACGATGTGCGATTTCGTCCGAGTCTGTAATGTATTCAATGTTTGCGATAGTTCTTTGAATACAAGGAGATTTCTGGGTTTACTTTGGCAGAGTAACAGTAAGTGAGTTCTTCAGAGAGTCAGATCCCCTTCTGAAGGTAAGTCTTCCTCTATTTATAGAGAAAGATGGGCTTGAGCCCATAACCGCACTTGGCAGTTTCCAACATTGTCATATGGGACACGTGTCAACGTGTGCCCTTCGCTACTCTTCAATTTGGTGGTTACCAGAATGAATTTTAATCTTTGATCAGGGTCTGGCAGTTATTAACATGATTGCCAGATTTGGCTTGTCAGTTATTTTGGAGGATCTTGACACGTCATCGTCAACGTTGGGTTCGACGGTCATGAAGTATAAGTTTTCATCGAGTATAAACAACGAATGACGAATAGAAAACAAGTTTTTCACCTTGTAACCTATCGTTCGAAGTTCGTAAAATCAATGTGCGAATGATCGTGTTCGATCAGTTCATTTTAATTCTCGATGTTCGATGATAGATCGACTTTAGATATTTACATGGGCTCGGCCTGACAATACGAACGATCTTTGTTTACGATTGACGTAAGTGATGAATTGGGTCTGGCTCAAATATGATGATGCTGAAATCGAGATTTCATCATTCGTTAGATAAACAAGGAGCTAACGTCGTAATAGGAAGACGAAGTCTAACCCAAACAGATAGCCCCCCACTCTATCGAGCGATGAATCCTCGATAGAGTGTTTGATGATTAGCGAGAAAATAGCATCAGTCATTATATCAGATTAGGGAAATCTGAACGTACTGACGAATGAATCATTAGAAAATCTCGAGCCCTGTGAGAAATGATATCTCATACACGTGGCGTACATCGAATGGATGTTCTGAAACGGAGCCTTTGTTTCTTTTTTGAAATTCGTAATGTTGTGACGTTAAAAGTATGAGCTGGAAAATGCGTGAATTTCGGGATTCGAACCGTTGCGACGTACGGTCTTCTGAGGGAGGAATTTGAAGGGTTACGCTGTTCACGCCGTTTGATCAAGCCTTTCTGGAACAGTCGGGACCGTTGGATGTGCTTCAAAACTATATAACCCTTCGTATCCCCATATTCCCATTTTCTATTCTACACGGAGCCTTCAGAAGATCAAAATCCAAGTTTCTCAAGTTTCTCAAGCTCTTCGAATTCTCAGGCAAGATTTCTCTTCTTCTTCTCCATTTCCAGTAATTTTAGATTTGGTAAAGTTCCTTCTCTATTTTCAAGTCTTTCTAGTACGTTTTCTGCATTTCTTTTGGGCGAGTGATTTGATTGAGGGTTTAGTTTTTCTGGGTTTTCTCTAGGGTTTTTGGGTTTTATGTTCTTCGTGTTCATATCGTTCTTCTTGGGATTTTAGTGTAGTAGAATCCATTAGATCCAAAATTCTTCCATCGTTCGTCCAGAATTTTGTTTGTAAACCATGGATAAGAAGAAACAACCCATCGAGGAAATTTATGTCGAATCGACGAGCACCGACTCCAGTGACAGTATTTTTGACGATGAGTTAACATCGACCCTTCGACGTTCACGGTTCGAACATGAATATGCTCAGAGCAGAAGAGGCGCTGAAACGAGTAATGAGGCTTCGGAGAGGAATCGACCAGCGACGACATCGGAGGAAGAAGTTTTATCAATTCCTCCTATCGCCCGTCTAACAAAACTTCATCGTTTGAGTACTCAGTCGTTTCTTCGAACGTCGAACCCTCGCTCAGTTTTAACAGAAAATGACTTATCTGATATCAGAGGTCGATTCGGGTTCCCGAACGAAGTTTAACTGCATCTTCCGATGAATGACGAACGAGCAGACACTGTATCCGAGGGATGGATATGTATGTACACAATTTATTTCGAGTGTGGGCTAAGACTTCCTCTTCCTCCCCTCCTCATCAAATGTATGCATCACTACCAGCTCGCCATTCCGCAGTTAATGTCGAATGGGATGAGGGTTTTCTTGGGATTAATTGTGCTGTCAGAAGAAGCGGACATCGAACTGTCGGTAGACGATGTGCTCGCGATACATTATCCTCAAGAAAAATTTAAAAGATCATGGACGGTACTCGATGTACCCGCGGAGGAACAAGCAAGTGGTTGGCGAAATGAAGAACGCCGACAGCTATTGACAGGATCGCTACTTCTTCATGCATGTAAATAAGAAGTCAATGGGCGATCTGGCTAATTATTTTTACCCCCTATAGGGAACCCTTCGTAAGTATCGAACGAAGAACGTCGAAAGTTAAGTATGAAATGTTTTAATGATTCTTAATATATTTCGTGTTGTTTTGCAGGCAAGGAGTTGAAGAAACCACCTCCCAAAGCTCTTTTGTTCGTAGAAAAGCTCGAGCGTCTACTTGCTCTGCCGAACAAAGAGTGGGACGATATACAAGTCCCAGAGAGACTAAGAGCATCGAGCTTGTGGAAGGACTTCGTCGAACTTCCTACAGGTATTCCTAAACGAGTTCCTTCCTGGGTAGATTGGCCCTTTATAATTAGAGGAGCGCTAAGGAGACTTTTTGGCACTCCATTGTTCGTCGACCCCCTTACTGACGAGGAGGCTTTAATCGCAGAATTTACCCTGGACTCGTTGGTCATGGAGATTCCTACTCCAAAAGATATAATGGCCAAACGCAGGGCTAAAAAGGAAGCCGAAAGGGCAGCTGCAGCTGCTGCGGCCGCTGCAGCTGCTGCGAACGCAGGCCAGGGCAATGAACCTGCACCCTTCCCGGTTATCGAGTCCTCTCCTGAACCTCCGTCGAAGCCTAGTCCGCCACCTGCCAAGAAGAAGAAGGTGGTGGAAAAGGCTAAAACAAAAGTTCCGGCGAAGAGGAAATTGAAATCGAAGGTTGCATCTCCAGAACCGAACGTTGAAGGTCCGAAAGTTGAAGTTGTTCTGCCTCCACGTCAAAGTCTTCTTAACGACAGGCAGGCGAGCGTGGATATCGCGCGACAGCTACTGTCGGAGGTGGACGCGGAGACTTTAGCTCAAGGTTCACTTCAAGATCATATGGATGATATATTATGCGGGAGACAATGAAGGTACGAACATTTACTTTTTACTTCGTTCAATATTTTATAACTCGCAAACTTTTCTTCTTTCTAAAAAAAAAAGTTGACTTTATACTGCAGATCAATGTTCGGACGACGGGGCTCTTCTATCGATTGGCTGACAAGGTTGTCAACCAAAGCAACAAAATAAGGGAGCTCGAAGTGAATGATCGTTCGCGCATGGAGAAGTTACAGGACATCGAACGTAAGTTCGTAGATGTCAAAACAGGCGCAGAAGGATTAATGTCTGAGCTCCAGAAGTCAAAGGATTTGGCGAAGGAGGGTACGTCTGCGATGGAAGCCCTGGTCAAGAGATTTGATGAAGCTCAAAACAAAATCAAATCTCTGGAGGCTGAAAACGCAGCGCTCGCTACTCAAATTATGGATTCTGCAGAGAAGGCGATCTTCAGGGCTCGTTATGATATGCTTATGGATTACAAGGACCGACTCCTTGACGAAGCTAGAGTCATGGAGGAAATCGAAATGTTTGAGGAGGATTATCCTGACGAGGCCAGGCATTCCTCTTCGATCCCCTCATTGGCGCCAGCAGATCCAGGACCTTCTGATGCCGAGCCCCCCGCGCAAGCCAATCCTCCCGAAGCTCGCGAGTCGCGAGAATAGATTTTTTTGTTGTTTGTTAAATTTTTGCGAACATTTTATTTCTCTGAATTGTAAAGACAATTTCAGTTGTTAATTGAAGATAAATTTTAACTTCCATTCACATCTTTTTATACAATGTTGATGCGAACGAATCGAACAATGATTGAGCTGCATGAAAATGAATCATATATAACTCATTGGTGTAGCTGGGCTCGTTCATATGTGACGAGCCACCTTCATACCCAGTGAGATAATTCTACTTGTGTTACTGTGATTGAACTTGAATAACGTTCGAATGTGTTTTAATCAAATAATGAGAATTTTTGATGATTTCGAACGTCGAAGAATACTTTTTCAATTAGGAAATGTAGCTGAACCCATTCAAATGTGATGGGCTGCCTACGTACCCAGAGTTTAGGGATCAAGCCATTCGTAGTTCAATCGAATATTGAAATTTTATGATATTTTTTACTAAACTCGTACAAACGTATACGAGCTGCCTACGTACCCAGTGTTTAGGGATCAAGTCATTTGTAGTTCAGGATGCGTCATGAAATGATTCAAATCTTTAGGCGTAGACCTACGGGTTCGATATCGTATCGAACGTTCGACGTAACGGATCTAGCCTTTACAAAATAAAGTCTGAAAAAATAAAGCAAAAAATTACAAGTGTTGGAGAAAATCTCGCAAAACTACACGTAATACTTGCGAAGGTGATGAGAGTTCCAACTGCGAAGAACTTCGACTCCATCGCTCGTCTCCAAACGGTAAACGCCTGGTCTAATAACCTTCAAAATCCTGTAGGGACCTTCCCAGTTTGCTCCCAACTTTCCTACGTTCGACTCGGCAGTGTTCTGGAATACTTTTCGAAGTACGAGATCTCCTTCGTTGAAAGTTCTAGGTCGAACTTTAGAGTTGTAGTATTTCGCCACTGACTGCTGGTACTTCGCCATACGAACCAGGGCTTGATCTCGTCGTTCGTCAAGGATATCCAAACTGTCGTTGAGTATTTCCTGATTTTGACTTTCGTTTTCAAAAGCCAATTGACGCCGGAGTGTAGGGACACTGATCTCTGCTGGGATTACAGCTTCTGCTCCGAAGGTTAATGAGAATGGAGACTTACCGTTCGCTCTCCTGGGGGTGGTTCTGTACGCCCAAAGTACGCCATGAAGCTCGTCTGCCCATCTCCCCTTTCGTGCTTCGAGCTTCTTCTTCAAGTTCTGTACAATGGTCTTGTTGGTGGCTTCAGCTTGTCCATTTCCTTGAGGGTACCTCGGGGTAGAGAAGCTGAGTTCGATCTTCCAGTTCAGACAGAACTTTCTGAAGTTTCCGGAAATGAATTGGGACCCATTGTCTGCGACAATTTCTTCAGGCAATCCGAACCTGCAAATAATGTTCCTCTAAATGAAGCTTTCAACATCGGAATCCTTTATTTCTGCAACCGCTTCTGCCTCTACCCACTTAGTGAAGTAATCAGTGAGTATAAGCAGAAATTTGCGCTGACTGCTCGCTCTTGGGAATGGCCCGACAATGTCCATTGGGTACTTCATAAATGGATAAGGAGACCCAACGCTCGACAGTCGTTCTATGGGTTGATGAAATACTGGGGAATGTTGCTGGCATTTGTCGCATCGTCTGACAAAGTCTTCGCTATCTTGGAGCATAGTGGGCCAGTAGTAGCCCTATCGTTTGACTTTGTTACAAAGAGATCGTCCCCCAGAATGATTTCCACATTCTCCTTCATGAATCTCCTTTAACACGTACAAAGCTTCTTGTTCGTATAGACATCGAGCGTAAGGACCATTGAAAGAACGTCGATAAAGGATATCATCGATCATCGAAAACCTTGCTGCCTTTGTTCGGATCTTTTGTGCCTCCTGCTTGTCTTCTGGCACAATTGCTTCTTTCAGATAAGCAATTATGGGCGTTCGCCAATCTTCTTTTACTTTGTTCGTCTTGTGCGTGGCTTCGACCTAAATGTTGGGTTCTTCAATAAACCCGACTGGAATGCTTCGACGTAAATGTGGCTCTGAAGTGGAACCTAAAGAAGCCAAGGCGTCCGCTTGTGTGTTGTGATCTCTCGACACTTGTTCTATCGAGTATCCTTCGAAATGATGTACAAGTGAATGAACAACGTTCAAATACGCTTCCATCCTTGTATCCTTGGCTGCATATTCTCCGAGCACTTGGTTCACCACGAGTTGTGAGTCACTATAGATCTTCAGACGTCGAGCCCCCAGTGCCTTTACTAAACGTAGCCCAGCAATTAAAGCTTCATACTCTGCCTCGTTGTTCGAAGCATTAAACCCCAATAGAAATGATTGCTCGATTACCTCACCGCCAGGAGATCTGCAAAATACTCCCACTCCAGATCCTTTGACGTTCGATGCTCCGTCCACCATGAGCGTCCAATAGCATTCTTCTTCAGTGTTTGTTGCGGAAGGATCTGGTGTGAGTTCAGCTACAAAGTCAGCAAGTACTTGTGATTTCAAGCTGTTTCGAACCCGGTACTCAATATCGAATTCGCTCAACTCGACCGCCCATTTTGTCAAGCGTCCAGACAAGTTTGGACTGTGGAGGATAGCTCATAGGGGATAAGTTGTCATTACGATGATCGAGTGGGATTGAAAATATGACCTCAGCTTCCTTGCAGCGGTTACTAAAGAAAGGGCTAGTTTCTCAATCACCGGGTATCTTGTCTCTGCATCAAGTAGCGTCTTGCTAACATAGTACACTGGCTGTTCACCGTTCGCGTCTCGTACAAGGACAGCGCTAACGGCATCTTCTGTAACTGCTAAGTACAAAAATAAACTTTCACCGGTTAGTGGTTTCGCTAAAATCGAAGGGCTTGATAAATACCTTTTCAACTCGTCAAAAGCTTGCTTGCACTGCTCGCTCCACTCAAACTTCTTGTTTCCTTTGAGTAGCTTGAAAAAGGGCAAGCATTTATCAGTTGATCATGATATAAATCTGTTCAGAGCTGCGATTCTTCCCGTCAACTTCTGGATTTCTCGCTTGTTCTTTGGTGAAGGCATGTTGATTATCGCTCGTATCTGGTTAGGGTTTGCTTCGATACCCTGCTGCGTCACAATGTAGCCCAAGAACTTCCCGGACGAAACACCAAACGAGCACTTGGTAGGATTCAAACGCATGTTGTGTTGTCTAAGTACCGAGAAGCACTCTGACAGGTGACTGATGTGGTCCGCAGCCTTTAATGACTTGACCAGCATATCGTCTATGTAAACCTCCATCGTTTGACCGAGTTGATCCGCGAACATTGCGTTGACAAGTATCTGATAGGTTGCACCAGCGTTCTTTAATCCGAATGGCATGCCCTTGTAACAATAGATTCCTCTCTCTGTGATAAATGCTGTCTTCTCTTGATCGTCGGGATGCATGAGGATCTGGTTGTACCCAGAGAACGCGTCCATAAAGGAAAGCAATTCATGTCCTGCTGTTGCATCAACCAATCGATCGATATGTGGAAGAGGAAAACTATTTTTTAGGCAAGCTTTGTTTAAGTCTGTGAAGTCGATACAGACCCTCCATTTTCCGTTCTTCTTCTTGACAATGACAACGTTCGCTAGCCAGTCCGGATATTGCACCTCCTTTATGAATCCAGCTTCAATCAGCTTCCGCACTTCGTCGTTGATAATCTGATTACGCTCGATCCCGAGTTTCCTCCTTTTCTGCTTAACAGGTTTATGGCTTGGATCGACGTTTAGTCGATGTGTTGTAACTTTTGGATCAATACCTGGCATGTCATTATGCGACCATGCAAAGCAGTCTTGGTTATCAAAAAGGAAACTCAGAAGCTGAGCTCGTAGTGTATTATCGAGCAACGAACCAACGTTAATTGTTCGCTCTGGGTGTGTTGGATCGATCTGGATTTCATCTAATTGCTCCACGTCAGGTTGTGCTTCGACGTTCGATTTCTCTTTCTTCTCTAATTGCTCCAAGCTGTCAGTTTTCTTCATCTTCAGAGAGTGGAGGTAGCAAGTTCGAGCTACTTCTTGACTTCCCTTTATTTCCCTAACTCCTCTCTTCGTAGGGAATCTGATACGTTGGTGATAGGTAGATGGGACTGCCTTCATTGCGTGAATCCATGGCCTACCAAGAATTATGTTGTAGGCGGATGGGCAGTCCAAAACCAAAAAGGTGGTTAGCTTGTTCTCTCTTGCTGCAAAGACAGGAAGCTTGATCTTTCCGACAGCGGCGGTCGATTCTCCATTGAAACCAGTCAAAATTGTCGTCGATCGTTCGATTTCCGACTAGGATAACTCCATCTCCCTGAGTGTTGAAAGGAAAAGAACGTCCGCAGAACTGCCATTATCGACCAAAATTCAACCTATTTCACAATTCGATACGTTCAACATCAGAACAAGAGCATCGTCGTGAGGCTGGCTCAGGTTTGTAGCCTCGCTACTATGACTTGTGATGGAGTGCTCAACGGGATCATCAGGAAGAATCGTGGCGGTCAGCTGCATTGCTTTTCTTCGGTGAGACTTGACAGCAGTTACTGTTTCTCCAGTGTAAATCAAGCCTCCGCAAATTACGCCTATCGTCTTTCGTACTGGTGGTGGAGACGGCGTGTCTTCGATCTGTTGCACTGTCCTTCGTTCCTTGGACTCGTTGCCAAGTCCATATGTCTCTCTACCCTTTTCGGTTAGGAATTCCCGAAGGTGTCCCCTTTTTTAGTAGCTCTGCGACTTCTGCTCGTAACGCTCTACAATCGATGGTTTGATGACCATGATCTTTGTGGAACTCGCAGTACTTCGTCATATCTCTGGCTGGGTTCTCTGGCAGCTTCTTTGGCCAAGTGACGAAGTCCTGACGCTTTAGATGGGCGACAAGCTCTGACGAACTAATTCCAAGGGCATATTTTGGTGGAGAGAGTGGCCGCTTGTGTTCTCGTCTGGTCGGTCGTTCGACTCTATTCTCCGTTTGACGTTGTGGGCGCTGACGTTCACGTCGGAAAATCTTCTCTCGGCTGTCACGAGCCTTTGAGAGTTCTTCCCGGGTCCGCGCAAGGTCTCGCTCTACTCGTTCGTTTTCCGCCTCAAGCTCGATGAATCCCTTCGCTCGATGCAAGGCATCTTGGATCGTTGGAGGGTATCTGGCACAGATCTCATTTTTGAACAAGGATCTGTGTCTTAAACCCTTCTTTAGTGCTTCTCTCGCCGTCCCGTCGTCGAGCCCTGATATCTCCGAAATTGCCTTGCTGAAGCGCGCAATGACTCATGCGGCCCTTGAATCACGCCCCATAAATCCTTGGTTGTCTTCCCTGACTGGATATGGACCGAATAACTCCGCATGAATTCTAGCAAGAGTTCGTCGAACGAGTCAATTGATTATGGTGGGAGGTTGCAGAACCATCTCAACGCTGCTCCCTTCAAGCTTTGAGCGAAAAGCTTACACATCATATCGTCGAGCATTCCTGTCGGAATGTTCGTCGATTGTACAACATGTTTGTACTGCAACAGATGATCATGTGGGTCTGACATTCCATCGAACCTTGGAAATGAAATACTCCCAAACTTCGGAGTGATGGTGTTGGTGATGCGGCTCGTAAGAGGTGTCTCTCGAACACCACGTGCTAGATCGTCAAATCTTGGGGTCGATGTCGTGGCCTTGTGAATCTGCGAAGTGAAGCGTTGTTGCATCTGGGCTTCTGATGTCCTCATCTCCTCCGACATTATACTTCGCATCATCTCTTCAACGTTCGTTCCTGGTTGAAGGAGATCTTCTGATAGTTGCGGTAGGTCGGGCGTTGAACGCCGTGTTGGTGCTGTCTGTGGTCTTGAATTGGTTCCTGGCGCGGTCTGTCTCGGCTGCGCTTGTCTCTCGTTTACTACTGGGGTATCCTCAGATGCGAACAATGGCTGCATCGGAGTAATAGGGCTGTAAGTAGCCCTCGAACGTTGAGGGTAATGGGGCGTAGCTTGTTGCCAGCCTCCGGCGCTCGCTCCTTGAGGATTGTAAGATGTGGCTGGTCGCCAGCCCCCAGTGCTCGCACCTGAGGAATACCCGACATATGGGTTGTAGTAATACGAGTAAGCGGCTTGTGAGTTGATTGCCATCAACTGGTTTTTGAGAATCTGGTTCTCTGCGGTGATGTTCTCCATATGACTCTGTTGGTCGTTGTGTTTCTTGGTTAATTCCTCCACCAATCGTGTCAAATTGGTGATTTGAGAGATTGCTTCAGAGGTTGAAGCTTCCTGATGATCAACTGGGCTTCCCTGGGGAAGTTCATCTTGGTGTTCGTGTTCTGCTGCCATGGTTGCTGTACGAGTTTCCGATGTAAGATGGCCAAAGGCCCCACGGTGGGCGCCAAACTGTAGACGCTGGATTTCTACAGTTAAAATTTAACGGAAGAATTAGTGCAGAGAAAACATGATAATTGACTAATTGGGTTCTTGGACATCGTGATAAAACTTATAAAGCAGTATGAAAACAGAAATATCCATGCCATAAAATAAATTAAATTAAATCAGAAAGATCACAGGAAATTAATCAACACCAAAATATAAAGAGGTTCGCCCAACGATGTGCTACTTCCTCTGAGTCTGTAATGTATTCAATGTTTGCGATAGTTCTTTGAATACAAGGAGATTTCTGGGTTTACTTTGACAGAGTAACAGTAAGTGAGTTCTTCAGAGAGTCAGATCCCCTTCTGAAGGTAAGTCTTCCTCTATTTATAGAGGAAGATGGGCTTGAGCCCATAACCGTACTTGGCAGTTTCCAACATTGTCATATGGGACACGTGTCAACGTGCCCTTTGCTACTCTTCAATTTGGTGGTTACCAGAATGAATTTTAATCTTTGATCAGGGTCTGACAGTTATTAACATGATTGCCAGATATGGCTTGTCAGTTATTTTGGAGGATCTTGACACGTCATCGTCAACGTTGGGTTCGACGGTCATGAAGTATAAGTTTTCATCGAGTATAAACAACGAACGTCGAATAGAAAACAAGATTTTCACCTTGTAACCTATCGTTCGAAGTTCGTAAAATCAATGTGCGAATGATCGTGTTTGATCAGTTCATTTTAATTCTCGATGTTCGATGATAGATCGACTTTAGATATTTACATGGGCTCGGCCTGACAATACGAACGATCTTTGTTTACGATTGACGTAGGTGATGAATTGGGTCTGGCCCAAATATGATGATGCTGAAATCGAGATTTCATCGTTCATTAGATAAACAAGGAGCTAACGTCGTAATAGGAAGACGAAGTCTAACCCAAACAACCCATGCCTGCCTTTGGTATGATATTGTCAGCTTTGGACCTCGTGCCTGCACAGTTTTGCTTTTGGGCTCACCTCAAAATTTATCATATCATTAAGATGTGGTCTGTTTACTTATGAACCATCACATATATCTATTCCCAAGCGATGTGGGACTGCACAACTTATCCTTTTCTTCAAAAGACTGATGACTGTCACATAAATACATCCTTATAATTTTGCCAGTCTTAAGTGCGTTATTCGTAATTTTGCCATATTATTTTTTAAATAAACAAAATCTTAAATTGCATGGTAAATTTTCCATTTTGTCTAGGTGTGGCAATTCGTGTCACGTGTCGGGTTCGTGTCGTGTTAGAGCCGTGTCAATTTTTTTCTTCCCCGACCCGAACACGACACGAAACTGCGACACGAATACGACAGGAACCCGTCACGGGTTGACACGACACGAACCAAAATTGACTCGCGACACGAAATTGACCCGCGACACGAAATTGACATGAAATTTGATCCGAAATTGACCCGGAAAAAACGGGTCATGTTCGGGTTCTACGGGTTCAACCGGAACACGAACTGTTTTTTTTTTTCGTGTCAATTTCAGGTGACCCGAAATCGACCCGTTCCCTATTTTTTCCAACCCGAACTAGCAAAATTTATGTCATTTTCGAATTGTGTCACGATCCGTATTGCCATCACTAATTTTGCCCCAGCATATATTTTGGCGCTGCTGTATTCATTTATGTTCTTCTCTTTTCTGTTGTTTTTTTTTTGCGTCTCTCTCTCTCTCACTCCTCATATTCTGCAAATGTCTCTCTCTCCCCCCACTCTCTCTCTAAGAATTACAGATCTTTCTCTCCCCTTTCTCTTTCCCACTCCTCCAAAACCTCCCTCTCTCTTTTCATCTCCGGCACTAGATTCGGTGGCTCTGGTTCCTCTCCGATGCTACAGTAGATTTCCGTCATGACCAACTCTTTCTCTCTTTTACTCGATCCTACAGTGACACCGATCGGAGCATCATCGGCTTCGATGGACAACTCGGCTTACTCGAGCCAAAGTTTTGCTGACTAGCGCTCTCGGAGCCTAAGCCGGTTCTTGCACATGATTCTGGCTCCGACGATGAGTGATGACTTCGACGAGGCTTCGACCTCTCTCTCTCATATATGTTTTTTTGTGTGCTGCCAACCATCGCGATGGATCTTGATGGATAGTCACCAGACCTAGACGGGTATCCATTAATCTTGATGGTTTTCCTTAGTCGTGAGCTCCATCTTTGTCGTAGAGCCACTCCACCAACAAGATCTGGCCGAATCTCTCGTGAAGACCTCTGACGCCAGCGAGGAGAAAATCATCGGCTTCCAGGAGCCAAATTTCGCTGGCAGCCGCACATTCTTCACAAGCACAAGAGTTTACACAGTAGCCAAGTATCTTTTGTTTTTCAGCCTTTTAGTATTCAGATATTTTCATCTCTCAAGTTTTAAATGATCGTTTTGTTTTGTTTTGTTTTGTTTTGGATAATTTCGTGTGAATAAATTAGTTGGGACTTATTTATTAAAAAAAATTGGGATTATTTTTCATCTGCTTGTACTAGACACTATGGTATGCGTTGAATTGCAAAATGGATTTCGAATTATGTTGAACGATTCAACTAATTAAAATCGCCTGAATTTGATCACCACCTTCCGGAGCCAAAACGTTGTCAAACAAACTAAAATCACATTTGATCATAGTGAACAAGTGAAATCATTAATTAAAATTAAATAGTAATACATATATACATATATGTATATAGGAATAGTCTTTCATACGCTTAGCGGACGTGTACGATAGTTTATATGTTACAAGGATGAGCGATAGAGTTTACATGTGATAAGGAAGAAAGAGATAGTCAGACATAGTTGTTGGTTTTTTTAGCAACAACCATTCTCAGGTCTCTTGGGCCGGTAGAATGGCACCTAGACTAGGTAAATAGAGTCAACAGTAGGGACTGGTATTGGATTCGGCAGGTGCGTTTGCTATTGGTGGCGTAATAGTCCCTATCTTTTCTTTCCAGAAGAAGAGGTGGAGGAGCTCTCTCTCCTCCTCTGATTGCATGGTGGTGATGATTGGCCAAGCTGTTCCCGAAGCAAGTGGTGGTCATGGACTCCTCATAGTTAATCGACGACGAGTTCGGCCAATATCGGAGCTTGTCTGCTTCACAGCAGCAGCTTTCGCTGGGAAGGTGATCGACATCAGGCAGAAGTTGAGCTCAAATCTCGAAGCTTTTAAATGTCCGTACAAGCGATCTCTACCTCGGATGCTCGTCGGACGCCGTCAGACTTACTTCTCCTCCTGTACCCCTGAAACCTCCTTGGAGTTCCGGCAATAGCCTTGAAGTTCCTCTGCAGAGGACTGTCTCCACCATCACCTGGCACATCTAGCTATCTTGATCTTCTGAACTACAAAAAACATGTAGGCCCAATATTTTCTAGAAAAAAAAAAAAAAAAAAATTAACTACGGTCATGACACTGTGTCCCTCAAAAGACTCAGGCTTTGAACTTGTGTTCGTGACCCAACCTCTATTCGGCTGCTTATTTCAATAGCGTCTGACAGCATATAATCTATGTCATCAACGCATTGCATCCGTCGGCGTTTTTGAGACTACGCCTATGTACATATATACTTATATATATATTATTACTAGCTGATTAGTATCCTTGCAAGAATTGAAAAAAGTAGTCCATTGGTCTTTTTATGCAGAGCTTGGATGCGAGATTGTGATTCTGCTTTGTAATTAGTATATGCTTGGCATGATCTGGTTTGTTGAATGCGACCTCCTATCTCTTCGTGCTCCTCGCGATTCCGACAAGGCCGAGTTCAAGATCTAAAACTTGAACTCCACCGGCGATTCACAACGCAGTGAACAAGGACCGCAGGCCACCGAATTGGAGCTCGCAACGCCAAAAATTGCGTCAGCTCTGTTCTCCAACAAACGCTGCCAATCGTCAAAGCTGCCAGCGACCAAACTGTCGATCGATCGTTAATACCATCGGCATTGGCTTTTTCGGAGTGCTCCAATCACCATGAGGGAGGCCCTAACGGTGAGCTTTCAATTTCTATTTCATTTCCGCACCTCTCTCTTCTTCTTTCTTCTGTGTTTCCTGAATTTCAGCCAAAAATTTTTGTTGCATGTTCTTTGGTTGTCTCTAGATTCGATTTCCCCAAAGTTTTCCTCTTCTTGGAACATGTGTGTTTGGTGGTTTGGATATCTAGCTGATTTTGGTTTTGAATTTTAGTTCATTAGGAATCTTCTTGTTCTGGTTATCTAATCATTTCATTATGTTTTTTCGATTGGTTATTGTAATTAATTTTGTATTTGTATGTAGATATGTGTATATTAGTTCGGCAATATATATATATATATATATATATATGCATATGTTCGTAGAAGTATATTTTAGTTCCAATTAACAGTGGTCATTGTTCTGTCTTGGATAACGATGAAGATGTTGCATAAACTGGTTAAGGTGTTCATAGTTTTGGCAGTGATAAATGTCAAAATTCGAGAACAAGTGGAGTGTGAAAACTTTGTGATAAAGGTGTGTATTATGTAAGTTTATGCGTTTAGTTTTATAATATTTCTGGTTTTTTGAGACGTTTTGTATGTTTATACCACAACATATAATCAGTACATCGTTAATTGTATGAAATTTGTGTTTCTTATTAAAAGCTCTGCACAGCTTCTGGTTATTTGACTTGGGTATTTTCTATGAGAAAATATTGTAGTACTCAAGGCAATGTATATTATTTGTCAGTAGTTAATTAAAACTTTTGAAAGAAAATGACATACTTATATTAGCACACTTTATTATTGATGTAATTTCATTTTAGTGGAATATCAAAAGGCATTATGGAAGATTTCAAAAAACATTATGGAAGAATCCGAAATACATTATGCCAGAATCTCAGATTCTGGCAGAATCCAAAAAGTGTCTCCAATACCAAAGACCACCAATCATATTTGTTGAAAATAAAAATAAAATATGTCAGAATCTATTTTGGATTCTAACAGAATCTCTTCGGCTACCGAAGTTGGAGACGTCCGGTCTGTTGATGTCAAAATTCCTTTGATAGAACACCCGATGGGATCACTCGACGTGGTCAACCTTGCGTCGTCTTTCTTTGCCTGATCACCTGCAAAAATGAAGCACCTCGGAGTATGGGCGAAGGACACTCCGATGTTTAAGTCAGTAAGTGGCACTGATGAGCAAGCAGAGAAGCAAAGTTTAGACAAGAAAAAAAGTCCATACCTGAGTGGGTGATGCACTCATCTATTTATAGGCATTTCCCACAGGTCCGGGTACCCGGGTGACCCTGGTGGGTCGTATTCTGAGTGGTCCCGATGGGTAGACATGCCATGGGTGTACGGATATTGGACCTCCACTAGACAAGTGTCACGTGCCTTTCCAATCGTGATGGGAGGACACAAGTACAGATACTAGTACTGGCACATGTGGCTAGTACTGTGTCAGTCCGGTCAAGCGGTGGAGGCTGGCACAAGGGTAGGAATAAGGCACAGTGGCCGGTATCGAACGTCAGGTGTCAAGTAGCGCAGGGTAGTGGGTGTGGTGTGGGGTGCCATGCCATAGTACTGTTGTCAGCTGGTACGGGATGGCGTGGCAGGGGCAATATGGGCCGATCACCCCGAAGGGGGCTAAATTGTGGTCCAGGAAGTGTTGCCGGGGCTAGCACCCTGGGTCCCGATGGTGGTCTGCTCGAGATCCCTAAATGAGAGCTAATTTGAGGACTAACACCCCAGCAGGGATGGTGGTAGACCAACCTGGTGACCCAAGAAGGGCCTAAAACTTCTCAGACTTATCTGGTCTAGTCAGATCTATTCGGGTGATCGGATTTTCTCTGCTGAACGGAAAAATGAATCTATTTGTTCTCGCACACCTCGTTCACCGGTGAGACTATGGTTTCCAACGTCGCAGTAATTACACCATCAACATTAGCCCTTCGAGCACTCCCGGTCTGATCAAGCCAGGGGTGTTAGTAGCCGTGTAATCAAGATCATCTGGGAGAACAATGTGTCTTCTCGGGATACTGGTCGGAGTCAATCAAGGTAGGTCTGGTAAGGGCCGGTAGTAACCAGCCTGGTCAAGTCTAATTGGATGCGTATTTTTTAAAAACTTCTGACATGTGTCAGACTAGCACCACGTGTCGCTTCTTGGTTAGCGGGAAGTCAGACTGACTCTTCGGATTCCACGCCTCCATTTCCCGCCTAAGTCCCCCCTATAAATAGGGGGTTGGGGATTTTTGTTCTCAATTCTCGCCTTCAAAGTTGCAATCCTATCAAGAGCTGCCGACAACTGCTGAGAAAACCGCCCGTTGCAAGCCTAGCTTGGGGTTTACGAAAAGTTCATAAAAGGTAATCTCCCTCTCCATTGTATTATTATTCCACGAAGATGAGCGACATGTTGGTGACTATGAGAACAATTATCTCTTCGAGGATGTTGACATAACTAGCTCCTCGGGGAGTACCGACTCCAGCAACCGCACTAGTGCTCCATCAGGGTGAGCCGAGACTGTACAACTTGTCGGATATCTCTGAAATTCCTACCCCAAGAGGTGAATCCACGCTAACCAGACACGCAAGAGAAGGCGCCCAACGGCTGAGGCAAATACTGCAGTTGGGTCCAACCACTCGTCCAGATCGCTCCTTCATGGATGAGCTAACTGGCATGCAGGCCTCGGATCAACCATATCAAGTTGTGGACTTGACTAGGGAAAAGGACGCAGCAACGATAAGAACAGCCGGGCAACCGAGCACATCCGGCCGAGGGGACAGCTCTAACGAAGAGTCCAAGAGCTCGGGACGTGCGACCCCGCGGGGTGAACCCATCCAGTATCGCTAGCTTGGTCATAGTTGTCCAGTCCGGATCAACGGTATCCTGGTTTATCAGAAGACAGATATGGAGATGGTTGACCGGGCTGGAGGCCACCCTGTCTACACGGTGGACTACTTTACTACAGCGGTCACCCCAGAGTATTTGGAGTCGTTGCAGGGAGAATTTCAAATCCCAGACATCATAGAGTAGGTTGTGCCTGATCCGAATGACCTACCTTCTTGTCCTCCCCTTTGCCACATCACATTATTAACGGAGTTCTTCTAAGTTGGCCTCCACTTGCGATTCCACCCCTTTCTTAGATGAGCACTCAGGAGACTAAATGTTGCCCCCATGCAGCTGAACTCCAACGCTTATTAGATATTGCTAAGCTGCTTTGTTCTCTGGGCAAAGTATTTTTGCGCCGAGATGTCGTATAATGTGTTCCAGAACCTCTACCGGATGAAGACAGCTCCCTCGTCTACTGGGTCATATTACTTCCAGGGTTACCCGAGTACATTCATCGCAGGTTGCCCGAACTCAGACAAGAACTACAAGCATTTGTGGTTCTTTGCGATGGGCAAATGATTGTCTGGTCGGGAGAACTTCGATCGGGTGCCGTTCGAGGAGCGTGTTTCCCTCACGTTTAAAAGGGGTTGTGTGTGGACATGAGAACCACACACGGAGTCTTTGAATCGTGAGAGGATTGAGAAGCTCCAGGAGAAGGTGGACCTTAAGCGGAACCATAACTGTTTGCTGGTAAATGAAAGTTTGGCCAAGTACAACTGGTTTGGTTACGTCTTCCATGTTCCGTTTTCCGCACGACCAGTCCCGATCACTCCAATCAGAGGAAGAGGCTGTGACAATCACGGTGCCAATACTCGATCCTGATGTCCATTACCACGCTCGGACAGTGGTCGTCGCTGAGGGGAAAGCGCATCCGTTGCTTGATTCGAGATCTCTCAGGGAGTGTTGTCCGCTTCAACCTCTGGTCTACAGTTTGGTGGTTCCTCCCCCGAGACTTGGGGCTTGAGGATCGCCGACGAAGACATGGAAGAAGTGATCCGGCAACTCTATCCACCACGGGGTATCCAGATTGAAGGTCGTCTATTTTCATAGCTCTTCTTAAGAAGTGTTCAACCAAGTTTTAACTTGTTTTCGTTTACTTGCAGAACCGACTATGGCCGACCAAGGGCAACGGGGGACCAAGCACCTATACGATCAGGAGAAGGCCGCTCAGTTGCAACGGAAATTTGGAAAGGGGAGTGACGGCAGCAAGACCCGACCAGGGGGTCGGGGTTCCAACTTGGTGAGCGGGCTTTCGACCGACCTCCGACCAGCTAAGGTTGGACGTACCTGGGAAGAACAGCCTCTCTTAAACGACCAGCCTACTCGGGCCAGGCGGGATGATGCGAGATCCCGTAACCCACCAGTGGCAATAATCGGGCCAGAGGTTGCCGAGTCCTCCCGGTGCTCAGACCACATACGGGCCAGCGAGGACATGATTAATAAGCTGGTTGAGGTACCTTCCCCGGCCATCCCATTTGCCGTCCTTGTTTTTATTGTTATTACTTTTTTTTTTATTCCGACAGATATTTAACTTCTGCTTCATGTGGTTTCCCTTGTGTTCTCTGGCAACGCCGCAGCCTAAAGCCACTTTAACTGCATGGATGACAAAGTGACCAAGCTGGTTGCCGAAGTCAAAATGTGGCAGGACGCCGAGAAGGCCAAGAAGGCAGGGGAACAAGCACTTCCCGTCACTTTCGACCAAGCCCGACAACAGGCAATCGTTGACTACAAGAACTCCTCGCGCTTTGAAGCCTATTTACTCGCCAAATACAATGAGGGGATGAGGGACATGAAGGCCAGCTTTACCTTGGCCAACCCCAGTTTGATCGGGTTAAACTAATCGTTCATGCCCGAGATCTCTGGAGATCCTCAAGTTGGCGATGACAATGGCGCGGTCGTCGGTGACGGGGAAAAGGGCGAAGTGGTCAGGAGCATCTAGGTGGCCGAGGATGTGGTGGTGATAGAAGAGTTTGAAACCGCCGCTGGTCCACAGGCAACTGAGCAGGCTGATCCTCCATCTAAGCATTGAACCGTTCTTTTGCTCTCTTGTCCCTTTTCTCTCTCTTCTCATTCTTCTTCTTTTTTTGGGCTCGGAGGTGTCCAGTTTGCACCCCCTCCTTTCAAATCAATGAAATTTATCTTTTCTTCTCTACTTTGTTTTCCTACTATTCATTGTTACGTGCTTTTGTCCTTTTAGTAGCCTTCTTAGATGGTACCACGAACAACAAGGTAGACTAGATCAGGCGGACCTGCTCAAGTGCCTCCTGTGGTTGGCTTGGGGCCTTTTTTTTTTTTTTTTTTTAAATAAAACCTCAAGTCGTACTCTGGCCAGCATCCCATCGCGGGACTGTTTCTCCTCCTGGCATTCCTTAGACCCCAGGAACGACATGGTCTTCCAGAGCAGACTAGGTCGGGTGGACCTGTCTAGGTGCCTCATGTGGTAGGCTTGGGGTTTTTCTTTTAAAATAAAACCTTAAGTCGTACTCTGGCTGGCTTCCCAATGCGGGAACCCCGTTTCTTCTCTTGGTGGTCATTGGACCCCGAGAACGATGTTGTCTACCGGAGCAGACTAGGTTGTGTAGACTGCTCGGGTGCCTCCTTTAGTTGGCCCCGAAATGAATGTAGTCTGCCGAAGCAGACCATGTCGACTTCTCTTTTATGAGACGAATTAAAGTAACAAATGGAGTTGATCTAAAAATACTTATATTCACTTGGTGAGGTAATCTATAGCTACAAGGCAATATTAGAACTGGGACCTGGCCATTGGTAGTGGTCCGATCAAGTCAATTGCCCATTTAGCAAAGGCTCACGCGCTAATTACTGAGGTGAGTTTCTCCGGATGGGATCTAATCAATTTCACGAATTGTTGGCACTTGAAATACTTCTGAGTGAATTCTTTAGCGTCTATGTCCATGTTGGCCAGTAGTATCCTTAACGGAGGCATTTGAAGGACAAGGCATTCCCCCCAGAGTGATTTTCACATACCCCACCATGTATTTCCTTCATCAAATATTTAGACTCCGTTGGTCCGATACACTGCTGATACGGAGAAGAATGTCCCTTCCGGTACAATTTCCCGTTGATCATAGTGTACTTGGCCGAAGTATTCCTGATTCTCTGGGCCTCTTCTTGATTCTCTTGAAGTCGAGATGTGGTGAGGTAGTCGATAATTGGGTCCATGCAAGTTTTGAACTTCTCGGAGCAAAGGACCTGCTCGTTGTGTTCGATATTGGGCTAGTGAAGTCGTTCCACCGGGACAGAGACTAGGCCCTCTGTATCAATACCGGAGGCTAGCTTGGCTAATGCATCCGCTTTACTGTTCTTGGACCGTGGTATCTGAGTCACTACATGTCTCCTGAATTGATCGAGTAGGCTCTTAACCTTCCCAAGCTATTTAGCCATTCGTTCCTCTTTGGCCTGAAACGCCCTCGTCACCTGGTTGATGATCAACATTGAGTCGCTGAAGTCTTCAATAGCTTCTACTCCGATTTCCCATGTCAGATCAAGACCGGTTATCAAAGCTCCATACTCCGCTTCATTATTTGATGCTTAGAAGTCGAAGCGAAGGGCGTAACTAGTCTTGTAGTAGTCGGAGTTGATCAGAACAAGTCCGGCTCCGGAGCCCCCCGAGCCCGATGACCCATCCATGAATAGCTTCTATCGGGGGAGGTTAAGATCGGGTGTGCTCGGGCCTTCCATGGCAGATGTAGCGGTGGTCTTTTCCTTGGCCCTAAGTGCTGGTCCAGGCTGCTCAGTGAACTCGGCTACAAAATCGGCCAGAGGCTGCACCTTGATTGCTTTCCAGGGAACGTACTCGATGTCGAACTCCCCCAGCTCAACGGCCCACTTGGCTATTCGACCAGTTAACTCGGGGTTCTGCAAAACCTGACGAAGTAGCTAGTGGGTTGGGACACTGATGGGGTGGTCCTAGAAGTAAAGTCTCAGTTTACGGGCCGATGTGACTAACGCCAAGGCAAGCTTTTCCAAGGGGGTGTACCTTTCCTCTGTCCTATGGAATGCATTACTCCTGTTGTGATAACCCAACTTTTTGATGGACTTGTGATTTCCTTAGATATAAAGGAAAATCTAAGTCTATACTATGTATGTCAATATGAAGCTCATGATCTGATTTGATTATCAGAATATGTTCGAGTTCTTATAGTGTTATAAAACTCAATAACAGTTTATTAAGTCAAGTATGAGGCCTTATGGTGAAAAAGGCATAATCATTATTTATGGTATTGTTCTGGCTAATGCATGGCCAGGATAATTTATGACATGATTAAGACAGTACTATAATTTGTTAAGCAGTATTGAAATTATACTGCAGCCGACCGTCATTACGGATGCAGAATTAAGAATGAGGATTAGGAACACTCTAGAAAAATTAGGAAAAATCTTTGGAGCAATAAAGACTAAGTGGCTTCAAGTCCTAAGAAAAATCTATACGCGGTCCAATTATGTGCAGAAAAATTCTGGACTGCAGTTCAATAGTATTAGATTGTTGGTAGTTAAAACAGTATTTGTATTATCTATATTATTAAAAAAAAATAGACTGCGTATTAGGAGGAATGCCAAACATGACATTACTTGGAGGCCAAGTAATTGTGGATAAGTATACAATTTCTGATTTGTTGTTTTTTTCCTCCACATGGCCAGTTGACAAGAGAAAATTAGAAGATAAATGCAAATTTTTGGATTTATGGATTTTATGGAAAGAATTAAGAAGATAAGTATGAAATTTTTACTTTTTTTTTTGGCAAAAACACTCCACATGGCCGGCCACTTTGAGGACATAGAAGGCAAAATTTTGTGTTTTAAGGCCAAATATGTAATTCAAGAAAATTGAAAAAAAAAATTAATTGTGGAAAATTTTGAAAATTCCACCTATAAATAGAGGTGGGTTGTGAGAATTGAACTATTTTCGTTAGCTTTTTATCTTTTAGTTCTCTTCCCCACTTTCCTCTCTAACCCTTAAAAAAAAAAATGGTGGCCGGTTGTGTGTGGAGAGGTAGAGAGCAAGGATTTTTCTCATTCAAGGATTAGAATCCATCTTCTTCAAGCTCTAGAGGTATATTCTTGATCCCCTAACTAAGACTTTAATTAGTTTTGGTTTGAGGAATTTAAGTGTATTTCAAGTTATGAGATGTAAGAGCATAAGCTCATGTTATCTTATTTTCCTATTTATGGTTGATTTATGGTTGATTTATGATTGTGTTATCTTGTTTTGTTAGCTCTAAGCATGAGTTTGATTTTATACTCTATGATGAGTTTTAAGATTTGGTGCATATAATTATGCTCTCACATGTTTAAGTATGAAGATATTATGTATGTTGGTAAAGAAATCAACATAAAGACATAAGTTGGTAAAAATAGTAAGTTATCAATGTTGTGTTTTCGAGTAAATAAGATAAGTGAATGGTTGAATTTTAAGAACTAATCTGACGCGCTGTATGTTGATGTAGGCTCACGGCTTCGACCGTTTGAGGTAGGGTGTGCGAATTTTTATACCGGAACCAACAAAATACAAAATACCGGTTTTCGAAAATAAATTGGACAGTTTCCTGAAAACTCAATTTTGAGACCCTTAGAGGCCGAATTTGAAAAATGTTATAACTGCAAAGTTATAGAATAGATAAAATCCTAAGCGGTAGCATGGAAAGTTTTTGAAAAAGGGGCTCCAAAGGCCTCTGTTTTTATCAATTTTCAAAACTGGTCGGTCCAGGTACTATATACGACCAGCATTCTTCAAGGAGAAAAACAGAGAAGTAAAAGACAGATTTAGGTTTCAAACAAGTTGAAAGTTGTAGGTTTCGACAAGATCTATAACTTCCGTGGAGAAAAGTTTTCCAAATTCTAAACTGAATTTTCAAAACTGTGCATGAAACAGGAAATTCCTGCACACAAACATTCAAAAGGATGTTTTGAAATCAGTTTTCAAAGATTTTATGACCCCTTTAAAAAGGGACTAAGGTTTTACAAAAACAGTTTCAAAGAAGTTTGAATCCATTTGAAATTTCACTAATGATTTTTAAAAGGCAATCTCAAGTATTAAATCAAGAAATACTTGATTTATGGAGCTAAAGTATTTTCTAAGAAAATAAGGTATTTTGAGAAAATAAAAATAAAAATAGACCAAAGTTACTTCAAAAAAATAGTAACAATTTTATGACAGATGGTAGTCGGTTTGGAGATCGATTTATTGTTTAATGAATATGTTATGGTTTGTAATAAGATAGAACGATTCTTACGTTCCGTTTGAAAACATGAATATAGCCTGTTGTCTTGTCTTTTTGGAACGCTAGAGCATGAGCGTAGGACAATTTGTAAATACAACCCCGCCTACAACATGGGCAAAAATGTTTTTACTGCTTTGCATATTTTCCAAAATTCATGCATTGATTTAAATCACATATGTTTTATGTTTTACTATTGTAGCATCATGAAAGCATGCTCACTAATAATAAATCACATAATAAGAACAAGATCAAGTTTTCAAGTAAGAAATAGTTAAGATTCAAGTTTTCAAGTATGATCAAAGCAAGAACAAATTTTCATGTAATAAGATAAGACAAGCAAGTTTTCTCGTGTCGTACCGACCTGCCATGAGGGCAGGTTTAGGTTTGGTTCATGGTTTGAGTTGGACAGGGCTAGCCGCCCCAACCACTCCATGGCAAGCGCCACGGTATGTGCACTCATATTATGTTATGTAAGGGGCCCAAAATCAAGTTAACATAAGAAAGCATGATTAATTCATAATAAGTTAACAAAAGAAAGCATAATCAATTCATGCATTCTTTTACCAAGACTATTTTGGAGGGAATAGAAAGTTGTATTTGCTGAGCGAAAGCTCATAACTTACGTTCATGTTGTAGGTAAGTAGCCTACCGAACATGCTTGATGCAAGACTGTGAAATTTGGGTTAGACGCCACCACATGTTTTGTAAAATATGTATGTGATATGTTATATTAATTTGATGGCACCGATACTTAGTACTGGGACAGTGTTTACTAGTACGGTAATTAGTATGGTTTATCAAACGTGTTAAGATGGTTTTAAAACTTAGTACTTAGTTAAGTACATATATATAAGTATGAGATTAATTTGAGTTTTAAATTTGGGTTTAAAAAGAAAAAGAATATTTCCGTATTTTTATGAAAAATAAGAATAAGTTTAAGTACGAAGTAGCTGCCACGGAAGGTGGGTCGCCACAAGGTTTGGTATGTAAGCACGGTAACGGCTTATGCAATCGGGTCGTTACAAAGTTTGGTATCAGAACAAAGTTGGTATTTAAGTGAAGTAAGTATGGTAATGGCCCATGTAGTCTGGTCGTTACACCTGTAATATACGGGAGTTTACATTTTGTTTTTTACTTAGACCAAGACTGAGTTGACTACTTTTTCTAACACTGCCAAGAACACATACAGTATTTCCCCAATCAACGGTTTGGATAGTAGGGGCGGGCTTGCTAGATACATCTTGAGACCCTGAAAGGCCGCTTCGCACTTATCCTCTCAGTTGATTTTGCTCTTGCCCTTGAGTGTTTGGAAGAAGGGGTGACACTTGTCGGTAGACTTGGATATGAATCGGGAGAGAGCCGCTATCATTCCGATTAGTATTTGAATTTCTTTGATAGTGCATGGGGGTTGGAAGTCTACTACTGCATGTGCTTTGGCCGGGTTAACCTCAATGCCTCGGTGGTTTACCATGAACCCAAGGAACTTCCCGGACTCGACTCCAAAGGCACATTTGGCTGGGTTCAGCTTCATCTGATATTGTCTTAGAACGTTAAAGCAATCTTTCAAGTCTTCAATGTGATCATTCACTCGCTTGCTCTTCACTAGCATGTCGTCTACATACACTTCCATGGACTTCCCAATTAGTGGGGCAAGCATCTTGTTCACCAATCTCTGGTACATGGCCTCGGCATTCTTCAGGCCGAAAGGCATAACCCGATAGTAGTATAACCCCTAGTCTGTCGTAAATGCGGTCTTGGCCTGGTTGGTTCGCTTATGGGGATCTGGTTGTACCCGGAGTACGCATCCATAAAACTGAGCAACTCGTGACTGACCATTGCATCGACGAGTTTGTTTATCTGGGGAAGGGGGAAACAGTCTTTCGGGCAAGCTTTTGTTTAGGTCCATGTAGTCTATACAGACCCGCCACTTGCCATTGGCTTTCTTGACCAGGACCATGTTCGCGTACCACTCCGGATAGCTCATTTCTTGGATGAAACTTGCAACGACCAACTTCTTTACTTCCTCGTTGATGGCCTCGTACCTTTTCGGGTTAAAAGCCCTTCTCTTCTGGACCACTGGTTTATGCTTCGGGTTCATGCACAGTCGGTGGCACATGATCGCCGGGTCAATCCCGGGCATGTCTTCATGTGACCAGGCGAAGACCTCTTCGTGTTCTCAAAAGAACTGTTCCAGTTTCGCTTGGATTTCTGGTCGGAGATTCGATCTGAGCAACACTGTATTGTCTGGTCGGAGATTTGATCTGAGCAACACTGTATTGCACGATCTTCGACAGGTTGTGCCCAAGTTTCTTCTTTGGACATGCGAGGGTCTAGGTCACTCAATGGTTTAATTTCGCCGTTGAAGGTGTCAATCTCATCAATCTTGAAGATGGTGGTCACCACAGCCAATTGTGGTACTTTACGGCACACTTTGTTAACTGCTTCGACATAGCATTTCCTAGCCCTCTCTTGGTTCTCCCTAAAAATCCTGACTCCGTTTGGAGTGGGGAATTTCGTAGTCATATGATAGGTTGAGACCACCGCTTTTAGCACATTTAGGGTTGGTCTTCCCAAGATAACATTGTAGACCAATGGCTTGTTGACGACAAGAAATTCTGCTATTCGGGTAGCTTTCTCCGGTCAGTCACCGATAATGATTGGGAGACAAATTTGACCGGTTGCCCTGACGCATACACTGGTGAATCCGTACAGCAGGGTTTGGATTGGTACCAGGACTGCTCCGTCGATTTCAGCCTGGTGAACGCATCCATGAACAAGATGTCGGTAGAACTCCAGTTGTCGATCAGGACACGTCGAACAGTGTTATCAGTTTTCTTTATCTCTCTGACCAAGGCATCATTGTGTGGGTGGAAGAGCTTGTTGGCTTCATCGTCAGTAAAGGTAATCGGAACACTAGTTTGGCGGGAGAACTTTGCGATGTGTTCGGCCATGTTAATGTATTCCCCACGCGCTACTTGTCTAGCATCCCAGGCGTAGCTTCTTCTGCTACTTGCTGTATCTCTTGTGGCTGTTCCCCCAAATATGGTATGGACAATGTGCTCGGGCTCCACGGCAATGGTCCGGTCAATCGTCCCCAAAGTAGGGTGTGGTCGGACCTGGTCGGTTCTATTGGCCCTACTTGTCAGGGTAATGACCTTCTCGATAAAATCTCATAGGTGTTCGTCCCGTACAAGGAGCTTGATTTGGTATGGTCACTCAATGCAATCTTTCGTTTCATGGCCGACATCCTTATGGAAATTGCAATACTTATTCTGGTTCCTACGTGAATGGTCTATCCTAATCTGTGGGTAGGGGTTCCGAAGTAGTCCACTACCAGAGATCTAGTTCAGCACGTGCTCGGTTGTGGTGACCAGGGGGGTGTATTGTCGAAACCTTCCAGCAAGAGTTTTAGGCCCAGATGCAACTTCAGCTTTGCAGCTGGTCTAGTTTGCTCTGTTTTTTTTTATGCCTTTTCTTCTCAGTGGGTCGCGACGTTTCTCTGACCGAGGAATTCTGCCCCTTGATGTATTTTTTTTGCTTCGGTGTGCTTTTGAGCTATCCCCTTCAAGTGCGCAAAGGTTGGGGGAACATTGTAAACGAATGCACAAAACTGCCTTTTGTCCTTGACTCCTTCTCGGAAAGCTTGTATGAGGGTGTCATCGGAGCAATTTTTGACTTGCATGATGGCCTTGTCAAAGCAATTGAGGTACCCTTTCAAAGGCTCATTCTCGTCTTATTTGATTCTGAACAAGTATGAGGTCTCCTTTTTTGGTTTTTTTTTTTTTTTTTTTTTTTTTTGAGGAACACTGTCAAGAAGGCATCGGACAACTGCTTGAACGAGTCTATTGTCCCCAGTGTCATTCTTCGGTACCACTGCCGAGTAGTACCGATTAGGATTAAGCAGAATGTTTTTATAGAGGGTGGCCTCGTTCGCATTTTGAATGAGCATATGTGCCTGGTAGTTCACCAGGTGCTCATCAGCATCCGTAGAGCCATCATTAAGGGCTAGGGTCGGCATTTTAAATCTAGACTGGTAAAGCGCGACCATGATTGCAGGGGTGAAAGGCGGATCGACAGCTACGACCTGCTACAATCCATACCGTTGACTCATTAGCAGGTCGAACTGCTGTTGGGGGTGGTCCAGTTTATTTTGGTCGTTCGTATCAACCTTCGGTGGTTTATCGATCGAGCGATCCCGACATCGACTATGATTGACCCCAGCTCGTCCTAAGTGATTGAACACAGAGATTGTACTCCTAGAGATGTTCATCGTGTCCTTTCGGTGTTGGTTCCGGTCACGTCTTCTCCGGTATACTGGTGGTGTGGAGACAGATTCGTCTAGGTCTGCTTGGGTTTTTAACCGGGTGGCCCGGTTATTGTGACTCCTTGAGCGTTCACGGCTCGGATTGTATTCCAAATATCATCTCCTTCTCCTTGGGATCCCTCGTATGCTCAGGTTGCCTGTATGCTCGACCACTGGACCTGGGCTTCTCGGCCTCTCAGCTGATCGGCGTCGCCCTGCCGGTGAGGGGTCCTTGGCTTCCTCCTGTGCGGGATGGGGTAGGGCACCTCGGAACTCCCTAAAGGTGTCGATGAGTATCTAAATGGTTTCTGTCAAGTTCTGGACGTTTATCGGTGTGGGTTTTTGGGGTGCTCGTGTGCCGCGCCTGCGTTGGGCTAGCCGAGTGCTTTGAGGCCCGGTCGAATCAGGGTTCTCCTGGCCCTGATTGTCCTGGTTAGCCTGCTCTTCCATGGGCTTGGCGATGAATGCAAGTGGTGTGGAGGGGCAGGTGAATCGGTAACAGGGATGATTAAGGTGAGGTTATTGGAAAGGCGTGTGGTCCTCCTTCTAGCACCAAAATGTTGATGCCAAAAATCCTTTGACACAACACCCGATGGGATCACTCGATGTGGTCAACCTTGCATCGTCTTTCTCAGCCTGATCGCCTCCAAAAAAGAAGCACCTCGGAGTAAGGGGGACACCAGTGAGGTGTCTGCCAAGGGCACTCCGATGTTTAAGTCAGTAAGTGACACTAATGAGCAAGCAAAGAAACAGAGTTTGGGAAAGGAAAAAAGTCTACACCTGAATGGGTGATGCACTTCTCTATTTATAGGCGTTTCCCGCGGGTCTGGGTGCCCGGGTGATCCTGGTGGATCGTATTCTGAGTGGTCCTGACAGCTAAACATGCCTAAGGTGTACGGATATTGAACCTCCATTAGATGAGTGCGTGCCATTCTAGTCGGGTGATGGGTGGATACTAGTACTGGCGCAGGTGGCAAGTACTGTGGCAGTCTGGTCAGACGGTGGAGGCTGGCATAAGGGCAGGAATAAGGTACAATGGCAAGTATCGAACGTCAGGTGTCAGGTAGCGCAAGGTAGTGGGTGTGGCGTGCCATGCCATAGTATTGTTGTCAGCTGGTACGAGACGACGTGGCAGGGGCAGTATGGGCCGACCACCTTGAAGGGGGCTCGATTGTTGTTCGGGAAGTGTTGTCGGGGCCAGCACCCTGTGTCCCAATGGCAATCTGCTCGAGATCCCTAAAGGAGAGCTAATTCAAGGACTAACACCCTAGTAGAGGTGGTGGTGGACCAACCCGGTGACCCGAGAAGAGCCTAAAACTACTCAGACTCATCTGATGTGGTCGGATCTCTTGGGTGATCGGATCTTCTCCGCTGAGCGGGAAAATGAATATATTTGTTCTCGTGCACTTTGTTCACAGGTGAGAATATGGTTTCCAACATCGGAGAAATTACACTATCAACACGGTCACATTTGTTGAAATCCAAATAATATATATTCTGTTAGAATCCATTTTGGATTCTAATAGAATCTCTCCAGTGATTGGCTTTGACGCCGATGACCGGAGCCAAATACGTATTGTCATATTCATTGAAATACGAAAAAAAAATTATTAGAATCTATTTTGGATTCTAACATAATCTCTTTGGCAATGGGTCGATAACCAGTGACCAGCGACCAGCGACCGGCCACTTACCACCAACCACCGGTGACCAGCAAACAGAGTCGGGATATCTAAAAAATATTCCAATAAATAAAAAAGAAAATAAAGAGATATGTGTATTTTTATCTATTTACTATTTTTGTCATTTAATTATTTAATTAAATGTTATGAAATGATAAAATTATCAACTTTACTATTATGATGGACAAAATTACAAGGAGATGTCAAATTTATGGCATTCTTGCATTTAACCCTTAAGTGTGATCCTAATTACATTAAATATCAGATATCAAAAATAAATTCACAATGATTACATGTTACTGTTTTTTTGAAGTTGTTTAAGCTAGGCAAAATCCAAAAATAAATTAGTGGCATTACTATCGGTTGGGACTTGGGAGGTAAAAACGGTTCGGTTCAGATGAAAGGAGAAAAAACGTGGTCAAAGAATATTACTGATATTTTCTTCTCTTTTTCTTTGAATAAATATAACTGATATCTAGAACAATTATGACAATTTTTCTAGTTTTTTATTTGGTAGAATATTATTTCTGTGTTCTGCAATCTGACAAATACATCCCACTCATTGAAACGTATGAAAACAGATTCAATTAAAAAAAAAAAAAAAGGGGACAATAAATAGTGAAATATAAACGCATAGTCACGTAAATATCTTAGTAGTACAACATGGGTATATTCTCGTTGCGATACTATTTGACGGTTTGAGAAAGTTAGAGGATCATAAAGAAGATCCAAATATACCATTACGATCCCAGCTAATAATCCAAAAATAACCACAACCCACTTGCTAGATTTATGTTTCCTATTCCTAGTTTTTTTTTTTTTTTTGCTAAATGTTTCCTATTCCTAGTTAATCCACCTAATCTAGCACCAAATCTCACTCTTAACACCCATCACAGATCATTAGAATCTTAACCAATCCCTTTATTCCCAAACATCTATTGTCAACTCCAAAATACACGGTGAGAGTCAACTCCTACTTCGCCGGTGCCGGAACTCACAGATCAGAGTCATATTGGTCTGACAAATCTAACGTTATGAGTAGTAAATTATAATTTAGAAGCGTAACACAATAATAAATTAATGTTACATGTACCGCATCGACCGTGCGATCGTCAACAAGATCAGATCTTTTTTTATAAACAAATAAAATAAAATAAATAAATGTACCATCCAAACCCACACCTAGTATGGGACCCGCCGAGAGCATGATTATGAGTTTAATTTTGCTCCAAAGTAAGAAAATTCATGAGCAAAGGGGATAAGCACAACTAATTAGGCATGAATCACATCGCACAATCCAATAATGTTGTTTACAAATCAAAATCATCGAGCTCAGCGTCACTAGCAAGCATTTATATATACCCTTATATATTCATTTATATGTATATGTATATACACATCAAGGATTATGTCCTCAATTTCTACGTTACAGGCAATCAAATCACCCTATTACATGATTTCGTCATTTCTCAAACCCCTAATTTCTTGGAAACAAATTTACTTATCCATGGAAACCATAATATCCAAAAAAAAAAAAGAAAGCCAAAAAAGGGAAAATTCAAGGGTTTTATGCCTTCAATATCACGGCGAGAGTCAAATCCGGCCTCGCCGGCCCCGGAACTCACAGATCGGAGCCGTTCTTGAAGTCGGAGGCGAGCCTCGAGGCGATCGCCGAGTGGTACATGACGTCGTGAAACGACGCCGTCTCTTTGGTCAGCAACCGGAGCCGCTTCGCTTTCTCCTCCGTGAAGCATCCGGGAGCGAAGCGCGACGATCTGGAAGGCTTCATCTCCGATCCGCCATCGGATTTCTCAGGCGAGTCCGCCCTGCCGTCGGCGTCAATGTAGTCCGGCTCCGGCGACCATCCGAAGAGCGGCGACCACCAGTTGGCGGCGGAGGAGCTTCTCCGGCGAGCGTTATCGGACTTCGGGTTGGGGATCGCGGAGGCGCGGACGACCGAGGGACAGAAGGGAAGCAGATTTGTGGCCATTTTAAGAGAGAGAAAGGGGTTTTCAGGTTTTAGAGAGAGAAACTGGAGGAGACGGGCACTGGAGGGGATGAACTACGGTTGGGGCCGGGTATTTATTGGGGTTAGGGGAGGGGACGGAGAGGGAAAGTAAAGGAAAAGGATAAGATTGGACGCGTGGCGGTGCCTTCAGAGAAAGGTGTGGGCTCCATTTTGAGCTTTTTAATTGCTTTTTCACCGGCTATTCTGGTCTCCCTCGTGCCCTTTTTTTAAAACATTTTTATCTGGGTACGGGGACTCAAATGTGACTCGTATGAGGATGACATTTGAATGCGTTTTTACGAAAATATCCTCATCATTTCCTCAATTCCAATTAATGTTTGGTCTTCCCCTCAAAAACCAAATTAGGAGTTTTTTTTTTTTCCTCCTCCTCCTCCTCCTCCTCCTTCTTCTACATTGCTGTCGTCCTCGCTTTAGATCTCCTCCATCGTGGTTAGATCTCAGGAGTGAGATCGTGATTCGAGACTTCACCGGAGGGTAGAGTGAACGGATATCCCGAGCTCCATCAGTAGTTCATCTTCATCGCATTTGGATTCGTGATATTTGTCGAGCGAGAACGATCTCTTCTTCGGCCACCTTGCCTCCAACTCCGACGGCTATACAATAACGAACTCCAACAAAATTAAGTTTCTTTTATTTACATTTTACAAATTTGGGCAAAAATTATAATTTGTTAATTATCTACAATAGCTAAATTGGTAAATAACAGTAAATATCATTTACTAAACTTTTTTGGTAAATTTAATATTTCTTAGTAAATCATTTATTAATCATTTTTCTAACATTTTAAATTTATCTAATAAGTGCAATATCAATTAGTTTATCCAATATTCTAAGAAAAATATCAATACTAAACTTTTTAGGTAAATTTAATATTTCTTAGTAAATCCTTTTTTAATCATTTTTTGAACAATTTAAATTTATCTAATAAGTGCAATATTTACTAGTAAATCCAATATTCTAAGTAAATATGATATTTTTCTCATTTATTTCTCAGTAATCAATCTCTCATATTTTTAGCAAATTCAATATTTTTCGAGGTAAATTCGGGATTTATTGGATTTACTTTGATTTAAAATTAGTAATTTATCAAGTAAATCAAGTATTTACTAATAATTTTTCTAAATAAGTACTTACTAATTAAGATAAAAAAAATATTTACATGTAAATTATATAGTTGCATATTTACTAATTGTTAGTATTCACCAATATCTTGCTTAAAAAATAATTTTTATTTTTAAAAAACCAAATTTTGGTTCTGATAAATGTAATATTTACTAGTAAATCTAAAAATTTTAAGTAAATATATATTTTTCTCAATTATTTTTCAGAAATCAATCTTTTAAAATTTTAGTAAAACAAATGTTTTTCAAGGTAAATTTGAGATTTACCAGTCAATTCGAGATTTACTAGTAAATCTTGGATTTGCTTTGTTTTAAAACTATTAATTTATCAAGTAAATCAAGTACTTACTAGTAAATGCCTTTGTTAATAAAAAAGTGATTATTTACTTATAAATCTAAAAAAGTTAAATATTTACACATAAATAAAATATTTACATATTTATCAATTGTTAGTATTTATCAATTTCTTGCTTTTGAAAAAATGTTTGGTTATTTTTATTTTAAAAAACCTCCAATTTAATAGAAATTTAAAAAATACCCCATATTTTTTAAAAACCTAGACTCCTATTGCTGCAATCCCAGCATCAGCGATGCCGCCACTGTTCCACATTGTCGGAGAAGGAGAACGGTCTAGTCTCCCTGTAATCGTCATATAAGAAGAAATCGCGACGGATATCCCGAGTTGCAGGAGAAGAAAACATGTGAAGAATCTTGTGATGGACCTCCTCGGAAATCACTTCGAATTGCGATTTCGACGATTCAACCTGCAAATAAATAAAATAAAATAAAATCCCACGTCGTGACAGAAAACAAGGGACTTTGTGAGTCGTGACAGCCATTGTGGAGGATCTTGTTGCCAGAGAAGAAGCTGAGATTGGGAACAAAAATGGTTGGCTCTCCGTCTCCGTCACAATGTCTTCTCTGTCACCGGCCCGCGTCCTTTGATCATCAGTAAACGAGAGTGAGAGAGAAGAGAGAGAGAGAGAGATAGAAAAGGATTAAATTGGAAAAAATTAAAAGAAATGTAAGATTATGTTATTATTTATCATCATGCAAGATTATGCTATTATTTATCATCATTAAAAATAAGTTATAAATCTCATTAACACATTGAAATTATGCTATATGGTGCATTTTCCCTTTTTTATTTTAAAAAATTAGTGACCGTTTGGATAATTATCTAGATGTTGTTTTAGACACAATATATGGAGTTTTACTAATATTTTCTCTGGCAAAAATTACTTTCTAAATCCATAATCCAAACGGATTAGAAGAATGAGCATCTACAATTTCATTCTAGCTTAAAAATAATTTTTACTTTTATTGTGCTGTTAGTTAAAAAGTTACTTTTTCCCCCTCAAAAGTTGAGTTGAATACCAAAAGTAGAAAAGAATTTTAAGTTCTCGATAAATCGTAAATAATATTTTTAATATGTATATTAATGAGTAAAATGAACATTTTCTTTCTTATTTAAAAAAAAATACGAGGAAGCATATTAATTGTTTCAGTTTTTTTTTCTAATATTAAAGTCAGCATTCATTAATTTTTTTACACCAACACTGTAAAAATAGATACATTTTTAATTTTATTTTGAATACGTACCTATTTACGAAAGTTAAATTCAAGTAAATAGCATATTATAAAACTGATGAAATAAGTAGCATCTTTACTAGTTAAAAGCCTATTTTCTAGTTAAATAAACCTATTTTCTAGTTTATTTATTAAGTAAATAATTTAGTAGTTTACTCTTAGTAAATAATGTATTTACTATTTACTTTAAGAATTTCATATTTATGCTATCTATCTCTTTCTCTGTAATTTTATTATATAGATTTGCCTGCAGCACCCAACCATGGTGCTGCCATGGCAAATCCTGGGCCAGCAACATTGCGGTGTTGGCTCCACACCACCGCCGTGCTTTTTCTTTTTGTTTATATGAGATTTTTAAGGTTTAATTTGAAAAAACACGCACTAATATAATTATTTTTCTCAGTTATTAGATTTGTATTAAAAACTGTTTGTTTTGTATATATATTTTTTTATTTTAAAGTCCTGCCATAGAAACCATCCTTGTTTGTTTCTATTGATGGGAAACTAGTGTAACAAGTTGTATTCTTCTTTTGGTAGCTCCTTTTGTGATCAACTAGATGATAAATATTTACTCATCAATAGTTATCGTTATTTTAACTTTGTGATATAAAATGGATGATCATAACAAATTGAGTAATGGACAAAAAATTCAATGACAACTTATGAAACTTAAAACTCATTTAATGTTATCATGGATGCGTAACTTGTTATTAACCCACTGACATGACCTTTTTTCAGCTTTTTTTTTAAAATTAAATTTTAATTCAAGATTAATTCTCCCTCTCGCAGACATCATCATCTCCTTCTTTCTCTTTCCTCCTCCATTAACCTCCTATACCATCAAAACCCACCCCCAACCGCCAAAACCCACTTCCCCACAATTCTTCATTTAAAAAAAAAAAAAAAAAACATTCTCCTCTTCAACAATCTTCTGAAACTAAACAATGGCTATGGTGCAATCGAACTATTTGAAACCAAACAATCTTCTGCCTCTTCAACACTCGTCCTCTTCTTCTAGCAGATCGCAGACAAATTTTTAACCTTTTTTTTTTTTTTTGGTAAATAATTCTAAATCCATTGCCAATTGCCAATTCTCCAATTTTCATAAATTGAAAAAAAAAAAAAAAAAAAAAAAAACTGTTGGACCTCAATATTATTTTTTCAATTTACAATCTTCAATTCACACCCATTTAGATTGTACCTCTTTGAAAGCCGGAAGGTTTCAGTCCTGATGACTGTAAGAAAGTGACGAGCTAAAAGAGAGAATTTTAGATATTTCATTTATTGAGGCCTATCATGAGAAATAAAATTGAAAAAACATGGAGGGAGAGAGAGTGATAGGTGAATGAGATCTATTGTGAGAAAGCTGAAAGAGAAAAAAAAAAATGGAAAAGAAAATAAAAAGAAGGATGAGAGTGAATAAAAAATATAAAGGAAAAGATATAAGAGAAAAACATAATATAGTTATTAATAGTTAATGTTAACTTGTTATAACAAATCATATAAAATATAACATTATCAAATGTAATTAAAGTATATACTTATTTTTATAAGTAGATATGTAACCATTCATGATTACAAAAAAAAAAATAATAACCATTAAAAACTATTTCATATATATATATAAAAATAACTTTTTTTTTATTTAAAATAGAAAAAGAGTATATATGTAGAGAGAGAACCTAACAAAACTAAAAAAAAAAAACGAAGCGAGAGAAAACCTAACAAAACTAAAGAAAAACGAAAAGGAAAACTATAAAGGAGTAAATATTTGACAAAACCTAACTAGTCAAGTTCTGTTATTAATTCATTTCAAGATCCAATATAATCATTTTTTATCTCTTGTTTTATCGAGGATTAATTTCATAAATACCTCATAATCATACATTTTAATTCATTTTGACCTCCCGAATTTTCAAAACCGTTCAAAACACTCTCTAATATATAGAAAGCCATTCAAAATGCTTACTACATCCATTTTCATTTATATGCTTAACGAATTCGTTGTCATAACAATAATTGTAATTTCCAAATATCCCCCGAATTAATAATATGATGTCAACTTTAACCCAATATTTTAAAAATGGTTATTTCAACCCTGAACTAAAATAAAAGTGTTCAAAACACTCATTTGTTTAAATCTACCTATAAACCAAAGAAATGACTCCTTGACATAATAATATTCAAAATAGGTCCATAAAACATTATTTAGTAAAATTGGCATGAGTAGATTTAAAATTTATCTTAAAAACTCTAATTAAAACTATTAGAAATTTTAAAAAAATTCAAAAGTAGGGAAAAGCTTATTTTTAGAAAAACAAATCAAGGTTTAGAAATAGGGAAAAAAATTTCCTTGAATTTTTTTTAGGAGGTTAAAATTATCATTAATGTTTTAAAATCAAGTCGCATGATTTTCTTAGGGAACAAAAAATAAAAAAAATAAAAAACTTACATAAATATATAGATGAAAAACGTTGACTTTTTCCTATTGGTTTTATACATCTATTTGGATTCAACTTAACAATATTTATCCTTTCAAAAAAAAAAAAAAAAAAAAACCTGAACAATATTTAGATACAACTAGTAAAAATTATAAAAACAGAAAATTTTAAATTAAATATTACGAATTAAAAACTTGAAAATAGGAACAATAGTTAATGGTTATATATATATATATATATATATATATGTTTTGCGGTTTTAAGTAGGATTTTCAAGATTTTTTGAATTTACTCGATATATTTTTACTCATTCTTTACTAATCTATTTTGAACATATCATGATAGTTATTTCGTTAGTTTATTGATAGTTTTGAAATTGTAATTAATGTGACATCAGCAAATTTATTATATATATATATATATATGTAGACAAGGATGACAAATATCGATATTTACATAAATATCGGTACTAAAATTTTACGGAAAGATCGATAGAAATATCGATATCGGATAAGACATAGAAATTCATGCTAAAACACTAAATTTTTAAATAAAACTTATGAAACTCCAAAATAATTAATAATACATAAATTAAATGAAACTCTCAATTAAATACTAAGTATATGATAAATTTGCACGGTAAAATGGAGCATAATACAGTAAATGATAAGTTTATGATCACCAATTAAGTAAAATCATTGAAAGATAATATAATATCGGTACATTATAATTCATTGTGTTAGATACCAATTGTCCCACATGAAAATATTATAAGATTAATAGTGGGAGTATAAGCACTGGGTCCCCTCCTCTTACAGGCGGTTTTGTAAGGGTGAGTTCTTTT
This sequence comes from Ficus erecta, assembly GCA_008635985.1. Taxonomy (NCBI): domain Eukaryota; kingdom Viridiplantae; phylum Streptophyta; class Magnoliopsida; order Rosales; family Moraceae; genus Ficus; species Ficus erecta. Next base: position 3,226 of record BKCH01000147.1, on the reverse strand, counting down.
TAATGGATTCCTAACACATTGTTTCATTCATTGTAAGAAAATATTAATATTATGAGAGCTTTTACGACGTTCAAAAGTGTTTAGAATATCTTATTGGTGTAAATAACATCGATATTAAGAGATGACATTTGAGTTTATTTTTTATATAATTTTTGGACATGCCTGTATGTGTCTCTCAATCTCTACTCACTATCTATTCATATGTATATAAGAAAATTATGCATGAATTAAAAGAATCATAAGTTTAACTATACTAAAAGATAAATTAAAATAATATTAAGATTAAGATTTTTTTTTTCAATATTTCCATGGAGATTTCTGAAAATTTGCACGATATATATATTTTTTATTACTACTACTCTTTTCACAAAAAATTGATATTTGTGGAAATTTTCATGGAAATTTTGCGGATATTTTACGGAAAAGATATGATACCCTTATTTCCGTATCGGTACTTCCAAATTACAGAAATTTCCACGTAAATATTGGTGAAAATGTCGATTTTTCAATCATTATATAGATGAAAATGAACGAAAAGCGCATTCTGCACGATTTTTCACACAAAAGAGAATATTTTAAACAAATTTAAAAATTCAAGAGACAAAATTTAAGGGCCGAAGGGGAGACGAATACATAATATTAGTTATGTAGCAGACATTTACATTATAATTAATGTCACCTTAGCAAAAACGTTATAAATATGTAGATGCAAATGTACCGAAGGAGGGTAGCACAAGAGCGTATTTTATATGGGATATTCAAGAGATAAATTAATTCAAGTGGTGTTCTTGAAATTAATTCTTTGAATGATTATCTTTAACTGCGTCACTCGCGAGAATATTGTTTGCTTCAAATTTTCAAATTTCAATAGGATTTATCTTCTCATCGTCTTTCTGTGTGTCCAAATCAAATGATATCAGCAAAAACTTTTATCAGTGCGTATACAATAAGATAGAAAAAGTTTCTTTTACTCATCAATTATTGAAAACTTACGTGACATATTTTCCTGCTAGATGAAACTGACACATGTTTTATTCTAGTAAAAGGGCCAAAAAAAAAACAAAGGATGAAATTGACAGGTACAAGTTTTAGCCTAATCGGTTCTCCAAACATTTCAGAACCAGCGGCAGGCCAAAAGATTCATCAGCCCACAGATGCAATTACCTTTTACCACCACAAAGATAGAAAGGAAAGAGGTATGAAGAGCGATAAACAAAATGACATATTTGACCTCTGGCCAACACAAAATGACAATCTTGACCCTTCTCAGCAAAAAAACTGACAAATTTGACCCTGTTGGCCAACACAAAATGACAATTTTGACTCTTGCCCTCGATAGTGACTCTTGCCCACACGCGGAGTCGGTGACTCTGCATGGACGTATTTGAAAGTATATACCAAAATTTCCAGCAAAAAAAAAAAAGTACATACCAAAATTATATGCCAAAAAAGAAAACTCAAATACAAAGACATTTATTATTTATTTACGTGCCTAAGAGGAATTGGAATAGTAGTTTCCCACGGGCTTTCCTGTTAGCGCACAAGTCAGGCACGTGTTTATATATATAATAGAAATGAAAAAGATGTGCATAGGTTTTGTTTGGAATTTTGTAAAAATTCGCTGTATTATTCTTATATACAGAGAATCAGGTGGAGACACGTATCCTTTGGTTCTGCTATAGACCCAGGCTCTTTGTTACAAACATTGTGTCGTTTTTTAAGTGTGAGTCGGCGAATTTGAAGTTTTGAGGTTTGAACAGATAGCGATTTTTAGAGCCATTAACGGACGTGGGGTTCTTGGCTGTCGCTGTAGTTCTAGTCTCTTGACCAATTTCCCAATATTTTTCACATTGGGTGGGCATGTTTTGGATGGGTTCAGCTAGTGCACGAGCTCGGAATCTTTAGCCTACCACAGGTAGTTTGGCGGTTTTCGTGTGGGCCGGTTTTTAATCGATGGCTGGAAAAAATCTAAACCGGGACCATTCATAATACATGATGATATGAAGGTAGAATTAGACGGTTAAGGCGAATGGTTTGTTTGTGGTTTGAATTTATTGGGCCTAGGTAAAAAAGAAAAGGGGGTAATTAGGGTGGATTTTTGATAAATGCCACAAAATCATGTATTAGATTGATATTTGTTGTTTATAAAAAAAAAAACTCTTGCAAGAAATGACATAGATGACATTATAAATATTTGTTTTCTATTTATTTTAAAATATCAATTATAATTACTAATTAGTATCCATGATGTAACCGCCTGAGTTACCAGTTGGTTACCGACCACCGATCGGTAACCACCGCAGCCGGCGGAATACCAGTTGATAACCAAGTGATTTCCGACCGGAAACTCAGTAGCCAACTTGTTACCAATTGGTAACCAACTGGTTACTAGCTGTAAACTTCCGATTTTGTTGGATTTTTTGGATCCCATTGGTGGAAATAACTAAACAAACACCAGATTTTACCAAATTCACAATTCCACAAAAATCATAGACCATACACACCAAAATTTAAAAAAATCACAAAAAAACCAAAACTTTTCAAAAAAGAAAATAATTCCACTATAATCAAAGCTAAAAAATAAATAAAATAGAAATGCAAAAAATGCAACTAGTGGGAGCTCGGACTTACAGCTCTGATTGCGGCGTCTTGAGTGATGACGAGATTTTCTGATGAGGTCGGGCTAGAGAAGATGATGGCGGAGGTGGCAGCGGCATGGGCAACAACATGTGAGTTCGGCATGATCTTGAGGAAGATCATGTTGCTATTGTCATCGTGATGCCACTGGAGTTGTAGAGCTGGCCTCCTCCATTGAGATCTCCTGTGGCCACGATCCACCCCGATCTCCGATTCGCTAGAAGAGTCATCCGAGTTTCAAATTTTTTTAAAATTTTTTTCCTGATTTTGGAATATTTTTATGGTGTTTGTTGGATTTTTGTAATTGTACTGAATATTTCTTATTTTTTCTAGTAATCCGGTCATTAAATCTAAAAAATTCAATGGATTTTTTGGTTTTCGGTCGGTAACTAACTGGTAACCAATTGGTAACCACTAGCGGAGGTGTTTACCAATCGGTAACCAATTGGAAACCAATTGGTAACCCACCAGCAACGGTGGTTACCAGTCGGTAACCCACATGCGAAAGTAATTAACTGCTAAACTTGTCGGCAGAGTCATCAATACCAACTAGTAATTATAATATGTATTTTAAAATAAATAAATAAAT